>JAVKPL010003230.1:0-19165 GCA_032173675.1 Gastrolobium villosum
ATTAAAGACAAGGGATGGTGGGGTCAAGTTGTAGTTGAATATCCAGCCTTATAGTGTATGGGTCTCCATACTGTGATGTGAAAGAGGAAAAGAAAAAAGCCGAAAGGAAATTCATTGGGAAATCGGCAAATGCATGTGTGTAGAGAAATTGTCATATTCATATATATGACCGTTAAAAATAGATTATAGATACAAGCAAATTGGCTAAATTAATTAAATCAAATTATATCTGTATGTTCTTTTTTGCATGAATTAATTTAAAACAGTTTTAATTACTAATAAGAGCAGGAAACTATAAAAAATATCAATCCTTTGCATAACTTAACAAGAAAAAATAATGAATGGGGACAAAATAATCTTCAGGTACACATAGAAACTATGTTACTTTATATTATATTATCTAGTTTAGAAAAGAAATATGTGCCCATTAATTTGGTTTTTCAAAAAATAATATAGGAATTTATTTAGTTTCTCAACATTTAAAATGGATATCAGTTTAATGTTTTAGAATATTTTTAGGCATCAATTTATTCCTGATAATTATTTAAATCTGAAATTTCGGGTACCAAAACGATATCTTAATGATTAGACAACGAAGTTGAGTATATTTTATTCCTGATTTCTCTCACCCTGAGTAGAAAGAATTTATATCACTGGCCACATTTTATTTTGTCATTGTCAATAATTGATGTCTAGATGTGCATATGTAATAATGTAGAACAGTTTTCTGCTTAGGGTCTCATTCAAACCTCCTCATCTAAACAATAAAAACACACACATATAAATGTGAAGGCATACAATAGTTGCCACTTGCCAGCCCTGGCGTATACATACGTGCATTTCAGTTGGAGAGTGACCAAAGTGTCACGCTTGGATAAAAAAATTACCAGACTGCCATGTCAACAGTAAATTTTACCAAAATATCACGTGGAATAATTCGCTACACTATGTAGCGAATTATGCCACGTGGTATTTTGACAAAATTTACTGTTGACGTAACAATCTGATAATTTTTTTATCCAAACATGACAAAATAGTCGGTGTTCCCAATTCACTTGCTGTATGCAAATATACGCCCGTAAAAAGAGAACATGCATGAAAGAAACGCAAGTTCACATTTATTTGAAATGTATTGACTATCTCATTCATTTTTTGTGTTATTTGTTTCTAGTTCTTGAAGGCCTCACGCGAAGGGTAAAAAATAAAAATAATGCATTGCAGATTATTTATTTGAATATCTTTTAAGCACAATATAGCATTGAATGTCTTAATCAAATTCCTTATTTTATTTTTTATTTTTCTGTGGCGTAGCATTTCCTCATTGATGATTAGATTTGGCATGAGATTCAGTCAATATTCTTCTAACAAATAACAATATTATTTATGGGTTTGGTACCACAATAGATGTATCATATAATTAATTCTCCTTCGAAATTTTTTTTGTTACGAGTAAAACATGATTTCCAAAGAGATACTAAATAAAAATTTGGTCTGGCTTTGCTATAAGCCTATAAGTAGCTTGCACCAAGCTCAAAATGTATTCATATTAACAAACAGTCATTAGGTTCTTTATAAAAGAAAAGCAGAGCACTATTAGTCATAAAAACATGGAGTTTCTCTTTCAATGGTCTTTAGTCATTAATTGGTGTTTTTCCATAGCCATAATCTTTCAACTAAGTGTTTGTGCTGTGACTCTACCAAACAATGAAACTGTCCCAGCACTCATTGTGTTTGGGGACTCTATAGTGGATCCGGGTAATAACAACTACATCAGCACTATTGTTAAATGCAATTTCCCACCATATGGTAGAGATTTTGCTGGAGGAAATCGACCAACCGGGAGGTTCAGCAATGGTTTAGTCCCATCAGACATCATTGGTATAAAAATGTTGCTCCTGCACTATGTTACCATGTGTACAAACAGACATAGAACTAATTAATGAACATGTTCTGGTTAAATTTCTAAACAAATTTCATTTGCTCTTTTTCAGCTGCAAAATTTGGAGTCAAGAAGATTTTACCAGCTTATCTTGATCCCAATCTGCAAGTTCAAGATCTCCTCACAGGCGTAAGCTTTGCCTCCGGGGGTGCTGGATATGATCCTCTAACTTCTCAAATAGCAGTTAATAACTACCCCTGAAGCCTTATATGCACATGTCTTCAAGCTATTATTTTCGTTAGCATATCTTAAAAACTAACTTTATTTTACTTTCTCTTTGTCACATAAGTCTGTGATATCATTATCAGATCAATTGGACATGTTCAGGGAGTACAAAAAGAAGATAAAGAAAGCAGTTGGAGAAGAAAGAATGACAGTAATAATATCAAAGAGTGTATACATAGTGTGCATTGGAAGTGATGACATTGCCAATACTTATACTCAAATACCAATTCGGCGAGCAGAATATGACATTCCATCATACACGGACTTAATGGCTTCACAAGCCTCAAACTTCTTGCAGGTACGTTTTGTTAAACAACCCAAAGCTGGCAAGTTAGAAACTAGCATCTTTCTCCGCTGAGCATCATCGTGTGAACACTTCCCTAAGCAATTAAAGAGCAAAATTACCTTAACTTCTCAATCAAAGCACATGTAGCTGTTACCCCAACACTATAATAGTTGGCACTTTATGTTAAAGGGTAGCTAACAAGCCAATTCTTCGCAAAGGGGTGCATGTACTTAATAGTATCAAACATGGATTATACTATTTGAATGTTTCTGCTGTCTACATCCATGTGAACCACATGACAAAAAGAACATTTTGGTTTAGACTATTGAATTCGATTACCATTCTTAAAACTTTATTCTATATATCTTTGTATACTGTTTTTACTCATATATATATGTATATATATAAATGAATTGAATGCAGGAACTTTATGGACTAGGAGCTAGGAGGATTGGAGTAATTGGTTTGCCGCCTATAGGGTGTGTGCCATCACAGAGAACAATTGGTGGTGGCATAAAGAGAGCGTGTGCAGATTCTGAGAACCAAGCAGCATTCCTCTTCAACACCAAACTCGTCTCTAAGATGGATGCCCTTAAAAAAATGTTTCCAGAGACTAGGCTCGTCTATCTTGATATTTACAAGCCGTTACTGTATATTATTCAAAACCCTGCTAAATATGGTAATCAGACACATTCATTCCCATCATATACCTTTTATAGGTAGATCAATATGTTGGACCGTTATACCTTTCTGAATGATTTCATGAATCACAACACAGCATAAAAAGTTGACATTTATTCATAGACTTTTTCACATAAAAGGAAATTAGTAACAAGTCACGGCAAATTCATCTGCATGTTGATATAATTGTCGTTTTGTTTGTTACTCTTAGTGGCTCCTTAATGCACTTCACATGGGACTTACAAATTAGCCTGAAAATGTCCTCAACTCCCAACTAAAACATCAAAATAGAGTAGGATTCTCATGTGCCTGGGGTATCACCATCTTGACTATTCCCACTCCCATGCCTTTTGAGTAGCACATTTTCATTTCTCTGATTCATTGCTCATGGTATTTGGTGGTTTAGGTTTTGAAGTACCAGACAAGGGATGCTGTGGCACAGGAAATATAGAAGTAAGCATATTGTGCAACCGTTATAGCCTAAACACATGTTCAAACTCTTCAAATTATATATTCTGGGACAGTTACCACCCTACAGAAGAGGCCTATAATGTGCTTTGTTCTATGGTGGTTGATAACAAAATCAAGGACTTCTTCTGAGAGCAGTTTCAGTTTCAGTTTGGAGTGCTGCTTCTTATTGTTCTTCTATTATCCACTGTCTTATTTCTTAATGTACCTCTTAATGCTATATATCTAAACGCCACCTTTATATAGGACCACAAACAGTGAATTAGTTATAAGGATCGATTTGTCTCAAACGAAGTTCTATATAGTTACTTCTTGTTATATGGTGAATATTTGTCTTTTAATTATTTTATCGGACATACGATCAAACATTAATTATGGCATCTTCAATGTCATGGATGAGTTTGCTGGCATTATGACGTTATGAAAATTAATAATATAGTTAGTGCCATAGGTGGCGGGTTTGGTTCCAATAAATATAAATATGAGTTCTATTTTTATCATGTGGACATGATGTGGTGGGACCCACCATCCATTAAAAAGAAAAAGAAAAAAATGGTGGCACAAATTTTTATGTGAGATAAATAATTATCTCATGTAAAATGAGACAATGATTTCTTTATAAATATACACTAAGGGCTCGTTTGGTGGACAAGATAGGATAAGGACGGATAGGATAAGAGGATTGGATAAGGGTAGGATATGATATGGGCATGATAAACTCATATCCTATCCTGTGTTTGATATGCACTAGATAAGCTATCTGATAGGACAATAGTATCCTATCCGTTGTTTGGTGTGAATCAGATTGCGTCAGGATATGCTTTAAATAGACAAAAATACCCTCAACAATAGATTTTCATATAATTCTTTTTTATTTTATTTTTTAATTTTTTTGTACATTAATTCCTATTTTAAATTATTTAAAAAATATTATTTTAAATAAAATATATTAAAAATACATAATTATGAATATCTTACACATTAACTATGAAATAAAATATATTAAATTGTTGTTAAAAATATATATATATATATATATATATATATATATATATATAATTACAAATCTTTCTAAGTTTATCTCAAATTTCTTTCATCATTTTGCCTCATAACACTTTGATTAAGCAGCGAAAATGGAATAAAGTCAACCAAAATAGATGATCTCCATAGCAATCAAAATAGATAATGGTTCTCAAGTCACTAATAACCAAGGTTATAAGTTCTCAAATCATTTCCATAGACATTGTATCTAATCAAATAATTAAAGCAACAAAGTCAACCAAAATAGATAATCTCCATAGTAATCTCTATATCAATGACTTCACGAATGTAAGACGAACAGCATCATTAGATCCCATAAAAATATGCAATCGGTAGGGCACAGATAGTATCTTATCTGCTGCAGCCAAGCACTCTTCTTCAGTTAAATCAAGTTTATGCAATTCATTCATAAGGCCGATAGAATTATCAAATACATCTTTGGCAACTCCAAGGCGATCTGCAACTCTTTCCAATCGTTCTGAGCTTTTTTCTAGCAATTGTCCTAAACTCTTTCCCAATTCAGATATGCTATTAGCTATGGCTTGCGCTCCTCGATTTTTTTTTCTTGGCTGAGTTTCAATTTGATCATGTTTTCTCTTAAATTGTGCTTTGTTGATAGAAGCTGATTGAGACAATTCAACTCTAATACCGTCATCACTTCCTTCTTCATTTTCATTATCCAGCTCCTCAACAACATCAGCAGGGGTAACTGCTCCTTTACCAGTGGCACGATCCTTTCCAAAAGCAAGAGCAAGCTTATCGAGAAGTGGGATTGATGTATTCCTATAATCTTTTGCATTAGGATGATTCTGCAAGATAATAAAAAGGGTAGCTTCTATAATTCATTAATAGAAAGTTAATGGAAGCTTCAATTAAAATATGGAGGGAAAATAAACAAACATTAACCTTAATATACTCAGTCCACACATAGTCACTGTCCACCATTATCATTTTTTTCTCATCATCCCAACCAAATCCACTTTGATTTAGCATGTCATAAACTATGGCATAAATTGCCCTTAATCTTTTCATTGCAGACTCAATGTGCGGTTTCACCTTAATTCCACATCCAGGAAACTTTTCCTCCATTTTTTTCTCCGTCATTCTTAAGGTATGTGCTTTGAATTGTCCATTGTCAAGTCTTTGACCTTGATTCACAGCTTCAATTAAAATATCAAGAAGAGCTTCATCCTCCTCGTTAGACCATTGCCTACGATCTCTTCTTTTCTTGCCACTTTGTTGCATGATATTCTCAGATTCCATTCTTATCACATGACCAAATAATAAATCATAAATTAGGCAAAAAAAAATTTAAGAAGTCTTAGAATGAGTGTTAAAAAAATAAATAATAAGGAAGTTGAAATTTTCTCTGAATAATAGTTTAGAATCATTACAAGCTTTCAGTCTTGAGAAAGTAACATAACAGAATAATATTGAATGCAAGTGAACTAATCTAAAATTTGAATAAAGAAAAATCACAATTAAAGTTATATAACCTACTAGAAGTGACTTTACACAGGTTTTATATGTAACATAAAGATATATAACCTATCCCATCAAAGAATAACTTTTTTGCTGCAGCTGTTACAAAAGAAACATTATAGAGAACTTCAATCCCAAACACTTGAAACTGGAATGTACACATAACCTCTGTAGCATTACTTTCAAATCGGTTTAAATAGTAAAAGTAACGGGTGAGGGTTGGAATTAAAGTGAAATAAGTTTAATAATTCTCAAAGATTTAGTGGTTGATGAGGCAAAGAAAACATGAGTTCTTTTGGCCATTCCCAAGTCATTTGTTCTTTTGGCCAGTTCAACTTATCCACTTTTTTTATAAAGTGATTTATTCACAATTACAGTAAACATGAGTTTTACATAGAAAGTAATGAAAGATAGCCAATACATATATAATATAAAAGAGAAATGCCGCTAGCAAATATAATTTTTGTTTGCACATAAGATTAGTGCAATGTGCACAGCATGTGTAAAATGAAGTGCAGAGTAGTGTTACTTTATTTAAAACCATGAGTTTAGTTTTATAAGAATGGTAAAGCCAGTATTCTATCTCAGTAAGACTCGAAGCTCACTAATTTGATTCTCTAAAAAGGCGCAAATACGGCAAGCAAATTATTTATCTATATTTTGAATGTAAACTTAACTAAGATTAGAAACTTAACTAAGATTAAAAACAACAACTTGGTTTGAAGTTTTGAATCTCCAGAAATTCAGAAAAAATCAACAGTCAGCGTTAAAACTCAAATCATCGAAACAACAAGCAACCCACAAGACAAAGATCAGATTCGCATGAATCACAGGATCATAAATGATGGGATCTAACCCGAAGAAAAATGTGAAATTTACAAAAATCCGAAAATGGGTTTCGCTTGAATCAAAATGAAGCATGGGAAAAAGAGAGGAGAATCGAGCAAAATAATCAAAAAGGTGAGCAAAGAATGCAAAAGGGTTTGAGCTACATACCTCGTTTCTGAATGCAGCCCTTTGAAATTTACAAAAATCCGAAAATGGGTTTCACTTGAATCAGAATGAAGCACGGGAAAAAGAGAGGAGAAACAAGCAAAATAATCAAAAGGGTGAGCAAAGAATGCAAAAGGGTTTGAGCTACATACCTCGTTTCTGAATGCAGCCCTTCGAATTCTGAATGCACCACTTGTGAATGACGGTAGAGGAGAAGCCTTGGTCTCTTGCAGGGATGTTTTAGGAAAAATTAAAATTAAAATTTTCTTATCCTATCCTACTCCTTCCTAACCCAAGCCCCCCTGGGATAAGTAATTACTCTTTGGGCAGGATAAAAAAGATCAACCTGATAATTATATCCTATCCGCTTGGCATACCAAACAAATGATAAAGGTAGGATAGGATAATTTATCCTATCCTATCCTCCTTATCAGGTGCACCAAACGGGCCCTAAAAATACTTTTATAGCCGTAGGAAACTAGGAATAACACAAGATTCCTATAATACTTGTAATAATAATGCGTTACGCATTCTAAGAAGCTTTGGGATCATTGTAATATGTTTTTTTTTTTTGGTATAAATTGTGACATGTTTTTAAATGGAAAAAACTCGTATGCTTTTAATCTCACCTAGTGTCACATGTAAAACCTTATTTGTCTCATGTATAATATTAAGTGTTATTTGATTTAATTAATAAAAGGGCATAATGGTAATTGACTGCTAAGGAAGTTGTTTAGGAACAGTGACCAAAATATAACTGTTCACCAAAATGTCAGTGCTAAAAAGTGTACTTAGTGAAAATTAAGGGATATAAATGGGTGTAAGGAAAAGTACCCAAAATATAAAAATGGGAGTGAAAATATTCATAGAAAAATATTTCAGACCTTTGGGTAAAGTTTGTTGGTGAATGGAGTTGAATAGATAGATGAACTAATACCCACTTAAAGTCACTTAACATAAGTTAAGTGACCAAAGCAAATGAACCCATCTCATTTCCCCCTCCCATGTCCGTCGAGCAACTAGAAGGAGAAGAGAGAAAAGAGACCAAACCCTAGGTCCATGGATTCTCAACCGATTTGAGTGATTCCAAAACCTAAACCACTCTAAATCTCCTCCTCTTTCATAACCTTAACTTAGTTTTATGTGGGAAGCATTATGGAGTGAGATATCTCCCTCCAAAGATTTCACCCTTGTGAGGATTTGAGGAGTTTGATGATGATTCCTTCCATGGGAGCTTAGGAGGTCAACATCCCTTGGTTGTGCAAACATTTGTGGTAAGAGTCTACTCCTTGATCTCTATTTTCTTGGAGATTGTATTGTTGGGGAAGATGATGAATAGTGTTTAAGGTTGTATGTGTTGGGGGTTGATTTAAGCTTAAGCCCTTTGTAAATGTTGTTAGTGATGTTAAATAAATGGTAAAAATGAGTTTAGATTGTCATTTGGTTGTTGTTCAATGTATTAGAAAATTCGTGCTTGGGGTTTATGAGTTTCTAGCATTTTGACCAAATTGTGAATTGGATGGTTGATGATGTCCATTGTGTTGGTAGGGTTGAAGCAAGTGGACCATCCTTGAGTGACCACCCCTTTGGAGGATCCATGGAGCTTGAGTAGCTCATTTGGATTGGGTGTATTGGTGATTGGAAGGAATTGCCAAGTGGTCATACCAAGAAAGGTTGGTGTGGATAAATGAGCTAGAAGAAAGCTTGCAAAAAGAGGGAAAGCATCAAGAGGTAAACCTTTGTATCTTGGAGGTTAATCCCTCTTGTTGTTCCACCATTGCTTTTATGGAAGTGGTGGTTTATGAATGGGTGATTGAGTGGTAATGTTAGTATTATGGTATGTTTGCATTCATATAGTATTGTTGTGTCATTGGAGAAAGGGCCAATGGAAAAGCACTAGGGGCTAGGTTGTATGCTTAATGGAAAGGACTAAGATGCAACTGAAGCGTGTGTAATGATTTGATTGTTTAATTCTTTGGCCATTGAAATGCATGAGTATGATGTTGTTAAATCATTACTGGTTATTGCCTCTGGATATATGATGTAGTCATGCCATGAATATACTAACCCTTCATGCAGGAAGTGAACTCTGGGGTTGGAGAAACTCTCCAAGAACCCTGGGTTTATTGAGTTTTATCTCACCCCGTTTGGGGACTACTATTTCAGGTGCTAGCAGAGGTGATACTGGGCGAGACAAAGGGCATGAGTAGCTTGCGTATGATATAGGATAATTGATATATTTTGATGCTTTAGTGATAGATGAATGCAAGTAGGACTTAGAAGTTGATCATTGATGTTGTATTGCCCTGGTGGGAATTTGATCACTTGTTATTTCTAAGTCTTTGGTATGTAATCACTTTGATGCGTATTGATGTAATTAAGCCTCTTTTGATATCATGTTAGCCTTGAAATGGCAAGAATTATGCATTGAAATTGTTATATAATGTCTATTAGGTGTAAGGAAACCTCTGGGCGCTGAAAATACATGTAAATATAAGGGTATTATGACTTGTTGTCCATTTTTCATATCCTATATGATAGATTTGGACCCTTGTATCTTAATAGAAGTTGTAGATCTTTTTCTTTGCTTTCCAACGAGACCAAGATTGTGTAAATTGGATTAGTATAACTCAAGTTATGGTCAAAATACAAAAGTAGGTCAAATTGCCCTATTTTGGTGCTTGCTCCAGAACTGCTCACGCTATGAGCGTGAGATTCACGCTATGAGCGTGAGATTCAAGCTATGAGCTTCAACCTCTCCGACTGCTCACGCTATGAGTGTGACTGCGTGAGACTCACGCTATGAGCGTGGGGTCCTGAGGATTTCAGCATCCAATTTCTTAGAAATCTCATAACTTGGGCTACGGTGCTCCGGTTTGAGCGCGGTTTGAACCCACACGTAGCTAATGAAAAATCCTATAATATATTGGATAAATGGAGACCATAAGAGTAGTATATTAATTTCTTAAATAAATAAAGAGTGTATACGTTTAGCATTTAAGAATAACAAAAGTGGGTTTTATGCCTTGGTGGTCTAAAGGGACTACTTGGCACACTATGGTAGTAATGTTTGGCATAAGTAAGACATACAATAACAATTTCACATGTAGTTTAAGTTATAACCACATTATAGGAATTGTTTGAATTATGGAATTGATGATTTGAAATAAAAACGTTTATAAATAAAAAGGAAAAAGTTTATCCTTATTTTAATTCAACTTTGTGATTGTAACTGCACTTAATGTCATATGTAATGGTAACAAACCGGTTCTAGAATGAGGTGTTACATTCGCTACATTGGGTAGCAAACTTGGTTAAAACCAAGTTCGCTACCCCGTGTAGCGAACTTGGTGTCCACTAGAAACGTGACACATCAGCAAACCGAGTTCGCTACACCTACACCGGGTAGCGAACTTGCCCCCGTGACAGATTGGGAAATAACACTATTCGCGTGGCATTTAGGTAAAAAAAATTGGTGAACAGTGGCATTTTGGTCACTGTTCCAATTGTTTAAAAGAATAACTGTTGATAGGTGCAATTATCTTAAGAGTAGTGGGTGGTTTTCTAATAAATAGGGGTCTAGAAAACTAACTACCATCATTTTCTACCCATGAGCGTTGTATCTCATCCCTATCAGAAGAAGATACAATAAGTGAAAGGGTCAAGACCCTGAGAAAGCATTCTACCGTTAACGATTTTCCGCAATTATGGACAAATGTATGTTTATGTGAAACTCATAAATTCTAAAGATCCTTTTTCCATGTTCTTGATATGATAGTTATTGAGCATGAATTATTGATTATTGTTTACATGTGGTATCAGAGCATGTGTTTAAAAATTTATGTTTTTCCATATATAATTATGTATGAATTCTCAATTCATGAAAAATTAGGATTTTTGAAAATTCATGATCATCATTGAAAATAAAATAAATGTCAATCGATATATTTCTCTATTTTCGCGTTCATATTTGGTTTTGAATAGAATTTAGAATTTACCTTTACGGTTTTCATATTGATTTGAGATATATTATCTCTTTTCGATAATCATGTCTTGATATTGTACACCAGTTTGAAATATATTGATTTGAAATGCATTGTCCAAGTACTGCATTTTTATTGTTTATCGAATATATGTAAATATATATTGAAAAATGTATGAATTATTTATATAATATATAAAAGAAGGTCAAATTCTTTTACTCGATCACTGTGGCGACTTGTATATATAAAGAATGATGATATATTTTCTTGAAGGGGTTTGATTTTCTCATGTTGTATGAGAAATGAATTCTCATGTTGTGACTCAATTGGTGGTGGACCCCATATTTATTAAAAAAAAAAAAACTTTACACGTAAATCGAAGGATCATAAACATGATAATTCAATTGTTATGCAACATGAGAAAATGTTTTCCCTTTCTTGAATTGTAAAAGCATGTCACTGTCACATTTTTATTTATTTTATTTTTTTATGAATTATTGGAAAACGTGTAAGGACATTGATATATATGAAAGTTGGGCACTGTGCGTGGGATTTCCTTCAAAGTAATGAATTTATTTTGATGGTTTTAATGGCTTATATATATATAGCTTGCAATTTCTCATGTTGCATGAGAAATGCAAGTTTTCCTACAGAGAGAAAGGGGTGGAGCCCACCTTAAAGAAAAAAATAAAAAATAGAAAAGTGATTGGCACAGACATCAAATTGAGAGTGGTACGAGAGAAGATTTCTTATGCAACATGAGAAATATTTTTTCCATATATTTATATATATATATATATATATATATATATAAAGTTGTATGATGTGACATTTTTTTTTGCTAAACCGTGAATGATTACGTGATGTGGTTGGATTATGATTGAATGTGAAAATTTAATCTTATTATTGTTTATGAAGTATTTTAGTTTTGGAATTAAATATGGTAGATTTGTTAGTCACCAAAGTGGCCAAATCTTGAAGAGTTATTTTAATTTGAAATATTATGATTTTATTTCAATTACCATGACTGTGATGCTATGAATAGTATGAAATAATTGTTCATGTTGTGGCATATTGAAGTTCATTATTATAGGACAGTTAGGGATCAACTCAAAGAATGATTATTTGTTTTATAGTAAATGAACATGGACGTTGGTATTGTTGGTACACTTCTGTTTTTATTTGGAAATCCAAAGATGACAAATATTTCTAGTTGGGGTGCGCATCATTGCCAAATTATATAAAATTTGTATAGCATCATTATGGTTAATGTTGTATATTAATGGATCCCCAAAGGTGAACATTAATATGCATTGAAGTTAGTATATTTGAATCTGTGAAGTATATTAGTATGTGATATGTATGACTCAAAGCATTAATGTTTTAAATGTTATTCCCCGCAGTACCTGTTGCTACACATTCCATGTTCTCAACTGTTGCAGTTTTTAATGGGCTGAACTTCTCTTAATGGAAAGAGCAAATCCAATTTTACCTTGTGGTAATGGATCTGGATTTAGCTCTTAGAGAAGAGAAACCTGGTGTTGTTACTCCTGAAAGCACTCAGGATGAAAGGAACCATTTTAATAATCGGGAAAGATCCAACAGATTAAGTCTGATGTACATGAAAATGAGCATTGCAAGCAATATTAAGTCAGCACTTCCACAAACTGAAAGTGCCAAAGAAATGTTGAAACTTGTGTAAGAACGCTCCCAAACTACTGATAAGTCTCTTGCTGGGACACTTATGAGTACACTGACCACCATGAAATTTAATGGTTCGCGTACTATGCATGAGAATGTTATTGATATGACAAGCATTGCAGCAAAATTGAAATCATTGGGAATGGCTCTGGATGAAATTTTCCTGTGCAGTTCGTATTGAACTCATTACCGTCTAAGTTTGGTCATTTCCAAATGAACTATAATACCATGAAAGATAAATGAAATGTGCATGAATTGCATAGTATGCTAGTTCAGGAGGAAAACGGACTCAAAAATCATGAAGCTCATTCCATCAATTATGTGAAGCATCAAGGAGCTGAAAAGAAGTGTATTAAAAATATGGGATATGTTATTTTACCTACCATTTTTTGTGGCTACCTTTGCCTACATCCTCCAACATCGTTATATCATAATCTCAAGAAAAGAGAGAAAAATATATATTAGTTAAGATTTTGATCTAATAGTATTTTAGAGTGGTAGGCAAAAGTAAACAGAAAAAATGGTAGGTGGAATAACTTATTGTTAAAAATATATATCAAAATGTATTAACATCCCTACTGCTTTAAAGATTAGTTAAGTGTTAATTTAAAATTAATACTAACTTTTTGAGGTGGGATATTGAAATGCTTCATTATACTGGGCTTCACAACTAATTCAATTCTCTATGTCCCACCTCAATCGCTCGGTACATAAAGATTCTCGCAAAATTAGGAAATATCTTCGAAAGGCACTCATCACTTCATTATAATGGCAACGATTATAATTATAGGATCTTCACTCTTAGCTATAAATCTAATTACATAGTTCACATTGATTTTATATACATGCTCCACTGTATCTAGGAAGCATAGTGGCCAACCACTAAACTAGAAGACTTTAGAATATAGATGCTTGTTGGTTGATTGGACTTGGTGTTGAAACCATGTATGACGAAAGAAAGAACTAAAAAAAAAGTAAAATAATTTTTGGATACTCAACAAATATTATGGGGATTAATTTAATTTTTTAGTAAAAAAAATGACTCGTGATTTTTTCTGAAATTTAAAAATAGATTCATGTTAATCCTTTTAAGATACTAAAATTTTAGAGGATCACGAATTCGACTAAGTGAATATATTTCGAATTTTATAAAACTATTTTCCTCCTTACCAACTGTATCTTGTTGCACCAAGCAACAAACATGCATAAGTTGATTTTTTTTGTTAAGAGATTAAAAATGGGCCCTGTAATCTTTTTTAGGATTCAAAAGGTATTTTATTAAAAAAAAAAAAAAACTGAAAAACGAATTAAGTGGAATACCGACTAGGGTCGGGGTAAGTGTTGCAGCCGAGATTTGTGAGTGAATTAAAGACGAGGGATGGTGAAGTCAAGTTGTAGTTGAATATCCAGGGTTACAGTGTATGGGTCTCCATATTGTAATGTGAAAGAGGAGATACTGTGCACCGAAAGTGTAAATGTATGAATCATAATTACATTATGCATGTTACACATATTGGCAAATGCATGTGTGTAGATAAATTGCGTCATGTACATATGACCGTTGAAAATAGATTATAGATACAGCTATACAAGCAAATTGGCTAAATTAATTACATTATATTATATCAGGGTGTTCTTTTTTGCACGAACTAATTTCAACAAATGTAATGGCAAAAAAATTAAAATATTACTATTTTAATAAATAATTACGAATACATAGCAGTTTCGAAACTATTTATAAATATATAGCAGTGGCAAAAAAAAATTAACTTATGAACCGTAAAACTTTGAAAAGGCATAACTTTTGACTCGGGTATCCGAATGAGGTAATTCTTTTTTTGATTCCATATAACTTTTCGAGATCTACGCAATGACATCTCATTTGATATATTTTATCTCTCACAAACACAATTCAAATTTGCAATAATTGTATTATATAGTGTATTACAACAAAATTTAAAAAAATTTATTAATAAGAAAAATAAAATAAAGATTAAATTTGTGATTTAAACTCAAAAGTTAATTTGAAAAATCTGTATTAATAAAGAAAATAATTAAATAAATATTCTAAACACTTGGTAGAATATTATATAAATTTGTATATATATTAATAATTAATAAATAAACTTGTAAACTATTTTTTTCAAACACTTGGCAGAAGTATATATTTTAATATGACATTAAGTATCCTTATTTATAGATGGGTTAATCTACTTTGGTGCCATCTTTATATTATCATTGTTGCAAATTTGAATTGTATTTGTGAGAGATAAAATATATCAAATGAGATGTCATTGCGTAGATCTCGAAAAGTTATGTGGGATCAAAAAAAAATTATCTCATTCGGATACCCGAGTCAAAAGTTATGTCTTTTCAAAGTTTTACGGTTCATAAGTTAACTTACCGACTGCTATAGATTTGTAAATAGTTTCGAAACTGCTATGTATTCGTAATTATTTATTAAAATAGTAATATTTTAATTTATGTCTGCATACTCGACAACGGCGGAAAAAAATAATTCTATGCATACTCGACAAGAAAAAATAATTCCACCAAAAGAAAAAAAAGACTAAATGGGAAAAAGTAATAATCTATTGGTACACAACGACGGAACTATAAAACTTTATTTATGTCTGCATACTTAGAATAAAAGAATAAAGAAAAAAATTAAATATATTAAAATAAAAAAGAATATAAACAGAAAAAAAAAAAAACTTTAACTTAACATATAAAAAATGGGTTTTATTAATCTCTTTAAGATAAGTTATCTCATGTCATATAGATAAACTTGTGGACTCCATCACCTGAAAAAAAAAAAAGTGGCACAATTATCGAAGGATGTGTAGGAGAGAAATTTACCACATGTAACATAAGAGTTATTTTTCCCTAAGAAAAATATCAAGAGTCAACTGAACTGTTATAATAGAACATTTTGGGTCATTAATAAAAATTACGGGCCCCAATTTAATTCCTTAGAAAAAAAGTAGACTCGTGGTCGTGGTCCCTTAGAATTCAAAAATAGACCCAGATAATCAAAATTGTGATCCCTCTAAAATTCAAAAAGATCCACATTAGTCCCTCAAAAGAACTAACATGAGTCTATTTTGGATTTTAGAGATCACGAAATGACTTTTTTTTAAGGGATTAAATTGAGTCCCGTAATTTTTGTTGATGACCCAAAATATATTTTATTTTATTTTATTTCCCAACAAATTTGTATGGTGGTCCGCCATTGGGTACACATAGAAACTATGTTACTTCATATTATATTATGTAGTTTAAAAAAGAAATATATGCCCATTAAGTTGATTTTTCAAAAAATATAGGCATTTATTAGTTTCCACACAACCAGTCAATTTTCTTCTAATAATTAACAATAGGGCTAAATATTTTTATCATCTCTTTAAATAAGATTGTCTACAACTATTGTCTACAACTATTTCTTTTTAAATAAGTCTGATCAGCCAGACATAAAAATTGTATTTCCCTTCTTGTCACATCAGCCGACAATATTTGAGGAGAGAAAAAAAAAAAGAACAACTTTATTATGATAACTATATCTTAATGATCAAAGTTAATTAAAAAAGTTAGCCATAAATAATATTATCTAAAATGTTTTTTAGCAGACAATAACAACATATGTCATATAATTACTTCTCCTTTGTAAATCTTTTTGTGAGGATAAAAGCATGATTTCCAAAGAGATACTAATTAAAAATATAGTCTGACTTTGCTATAAGTAGCTTGCACGAAGCTCAAAATGTATCCATATTAACAATCAATCATTAGGTTCTTCATAAAAGAAAAGCAGAGCATTATTAGTCATAAAAACATGAATTTTCTCTTTCAATGGCCTCTAGTCATTCATTGGTGTTTTGCCATAGCCATCATTTTCCAACAAAATGTTTGTGCCGTGACTCTACCAAACAATGAAACTGTCCCAGCACTCATAGTGTTTGGGGACTCTATAGTGGATCCGGGTAACAACAACAACCTCATCACTATTGCCAAATGCAATTTCCCACCATATGGTAGAGATTTTGCTGAAGGAAATCAACCAACCGGGAGGTTCAGCAATGGTTTAGTCCCATCAGACATCATCGGTACAAAAATCCTGCACTGTGTTATCGTGTGTACATACAAACATAGAACTGAATGAACATGTTCTTGTTTAGTTTCTAAACAATTACATTTACTCTTTTTCAGCTGCAAAATTTGGAGTCAAGAAGATTTTACCAGCTTATCTTGATCCAAATCTGCAAGTTCAAGATCTCCTCACAGGCGTAAGCTTTGCCTCCGGTGGTGCTGGATATGATCCTCTAACTTCTGAAACAGCTGTAAATAACTATCCCTAAAACCTTATATACATGTCTTTCATGTATAATTTTGGTTAGCATTTCTTAAAAACTAATGTAATTTATTTTCTCTCTTGTCGTGTAAGTCTGTGATATCATTATCAGATCAATTGGACATGTTCAGGGAGTACAAAAAAAAGATAACGGAAGCAGTTGGAGAAGAAAGAATGGCAATTATAATATCAAAGAGTGTATACATAGTGTGCATTGGAAGTAATGACATTTCCAATACTTATGCAACACCAATTAGGCGAGCAGAATACGACATTCCATCATACACGGACTTCATGGCTTCACAAGCCTCAAACTTCTTGCAGGTATGTTGTGTCAAACTTCTTGCAAGTTAGAAACTAGCATCTTTCTCTCCTGAGCATCGTCATGTGAACCCTTCCCTATTCAATTAAAGGGCAAGAGCAAAATTACTTTAACTTTTCAATCATAGCACATGTAGTTGTTACCCCAACATTAATAGTTGGCATTACATGTTAAAGGGTAGTTAAAAAGTCAATTCTTCGAGAAGGGGTATATGTACTTAATACTTAATAGTATCAAACATGGATTTTATTATTTAATGTCTCTGCTGTCTACAACCATGTGAACCACATGCCTGAACGAACATTTTGGCTTAGACTACGGATTCTTAGAGCTTTGTTTTATTTATCTTTGTATCATGTGTTTAATTTTAATATATAAAATAGAATTGAATGCAGGAACTTTATGGTCAAGGAGCTAGGAGGATTGGAGTAATTGGTGTGCCAGCAATAGGGTGTGTGCCATCACAGAGAACAATTGCTGGTGGCATACAGAGAGCGTGCTCAGATTCTGAGAACCAAGCAGCATTCCTCTTCAACACCAAACTCGTCTCTCAGATGGATGCCCTTGAAAACATGTTTCCAGAAGCTAGGCTCGTCTATCTTGATATTTACAACCCGTTACTGTATATTATTCAAAACCCTGCTACATATGGTAATCAGCTACTTTCATTACAATTACATACCTTTTATAGGTAGTTCAATGTATTGGAATGTTATACCTTTCTGAATTAGCCTATATACACTAATTCTTTTGTGCCAATGATATCATGAATCACAACACAGAATATAAAGTTGAAATTAATTCAGAGACTTATCACATAAAAGGAAATTAGTAAATAGTCATGTCAAATTCACATGCATGTTGATATAATTGTCGTTTTGTTTTTGTTACTCTTAGTGGCTCCTTAATGCACTTCACATGGGACTTACAAATTAGCATGAAAATGTCCTCAACTCCCAACTAAAACATCAAATAGAATAGGATTCTCATGTCCCACTCCCATGCCTTTTGACTAGCACATTTTCATTTATCTGATTCATTGCTCATGGTATTCGGTGGTTTAGGTTTTGACGTAACAGACAAGGGATGCTGTGGCACAGGAAATATAGAAGTAAGCATATTGTGCAATCGTTATAGCCTAAACACATGTTCAAACTCTTCAAATTATATATTCTGGGACAGTTTCCATCCTACAGAAGAGGCCTATAATGTGCTTTGTTCTATGGTGCTTGATAACAAAATCAAGGACTTCTTCTGAGAGTCTCATTTTGGAGTGCTCTTTCTTAATGTTCTTCTATTATCCACTGTCTTTTTTCTTAATGCTATATATTTAAACGCCACAATGGGACCACAAACGGTGAATTAGTTGTAACGATCGATTTGTCTCAAAGGAAATTCTTGTGAGAATTATATATAATTACTGCTATATGTATCCAAAAAAATATATAGTTACTTCTTGTTGTGGAAAATATTTGTCGTTAGAATTTAATGTTTCTTCATGTTAGTAGCAACAAAACCATTCTCTTCAACATAGATAAACGTGTGAGGCATGTACAACAGTACAAGACAATGTGAAGCTAAAAGAGAAAAAGAAAATATATAGAAACATTAAAACCTTCATTTTCAATAGCACGTTACTGGAAACCAATTAGCTACAGTCCTTTATTAGTATATGATGTTAGTAGATGACATAACA
>JAVKPL010003231.1:0-19195 GCA_032173675.1 Gastrolobium villosum
ATACTTCTTCGATTTTCACTCTCAGAACTCATTCATATCACTAACCACAGGTACGAATCATCTTTCATCTTCTTTATCATCATGTTCTTGGAGTGTGAATGTAGGAGTTGTTAGGGCTGCTTAGTTTTTAATCGCCTTATATTATTTTCATTTCTGTATCATGATTCATGGCATGTATTGTATGCTTGTGTTTGGTATGTTGTTGGGAGGCTGAACATATGTTGGTTCTGGGTTTTTGAGGTTGTATGATGAACCACAATGTTAAATCTTTGCACACACGCACAAGGTGTTTGCAAAAATGCCCGACTCAGAATAGTCAGAGCGCTAAAACGCTGGTTCCCAACGTTTTAGCGCTCAGACTGGATACAATGGGATTATGGCCAGACCGCTAAAACGCTCCCAGTGACCGTTTTAGCGCTCAACCACTGCATACACACACAAAGGTGTTTGTTGAAATGCCTGACTTAGAACAGTCAGTGCACTAAAACGCTGGTTCTCAACGTTTTAGCGCTCAGACAGTGTAAACCAGGATTGCGGCTAGGCCGCTAAAACGCTCCATGTGACCGTTTTAGCGCCCAGCCCCTGCTGCACAACATGATTTTTACTTGATTCTGGGAATTAAGGGGGGTGTCACTGGTGTAATGAGGGATTAATTTGCATCATGTTCTTCATTTAAATCTGGGAATTATATGCCACATTATTCATTACATCACTGACTTTTCCTTTGTTGTACCAGATATGTCGGCTTCACCACCAAAGAAACAGAACAAAAAGAGGGCAAGAGGGGCCAAAAGTTCAGCACCACCACCTCCTGCATATGATGAGCACTTCTGGCGAAGTGCCGAACATGAAGACCGCTTCAACAAGAAAACCTCTCATAGGCCATTCGTCCGGGAACGCCAATTCATCTTGGACACGGATGAATACCCAGATTTCCAGTCTCAACTGAGGAGACGGGAATGGGTCACTTTTGGGGAGATATTGGTGAACAGCAGCCCGGCTATAGCCCGAGAGTTTTTTGCCAATGCTTACAATGGAGATCAAGGAGGGCAGAGGACCTTCATGAGTTGGGTGAGAGGTAAGCAGGTCAAATATGATGCTTATACCATCTAGAAGCTGCTGAAGATCAAAGGCAGTGAAACTACTCAGGCCTTGACTTGTGACTTCCGCCGAAATTGGCGGAAGATTGATGTCCCACCCAGGAGGAGGGATCCTACCTTTGAGGCATGGACCAAATTGGGGGCGGCTGAACCCACTTTGCACACAGTTGCAAAACATGGGGAGAAATGGGAGATGACAAAGGATGAGGTCAATCCCAAACTGCTGTGGTTGAGGCAGTTAAATGGAGAAGCAAGAGTCTGGTTCCATTTCATTGTCTCTAATATCATGCCTTCATCTAATCAGGCGGAGGTGAACTTGATGCGGTCTGTTTTGATTTCCACTATCATGAATAAGGGGAAAGTAGAGTTGCCTACCCTTCTTCAAGACAGTATTTATGATATGGCCCACTCTGACACCAGTACATTCTCTCTTGGCCATTGCTCTCTGATTCAGCTGTTATGCCAGAAAGCATTACTAATAATGGAGTGCAAGTCAGATTGCACCCCAAAATTGATGCCAAGCTGATTCTGGAGGGGAATGTCAAAGGGATTGACACCGGGGAGGAAGCAAGGAGAGAAGCCAGAGGATGCTGACTTCGAAGAGCGCATTAGAGCAGGGGAACAGTGGTTGAGAAATGGAGATATGCGTATGGGCCACTTACGTCGTCGCCTCAAATTTATGCAGGAGGGTCAGCAGTCATTCCATACACATGTTATAAAGATGCTGAACGACATTTGTGAGGCCCAGGGACTTGAGACGTCCATTTTTCAGCCTGCTGTGTACCCTCATTCTGAGGAGGAGGATGCTTTCGAGGCAGCAGCTGCCGCCCATATGCGTGATGACAGCGAGTCCTCTGATGATGACATTGAGCAGGATGTTCAGGCCCCGGGTGGAGAGCCAGTTGCTGCGAGTCAGGATGGTGTCGAACCATCAGTCGGGGTTAGTGCAGGAGCAGGGATCAGTACAGGTGCTGCACAGACAGATTATACACCGCTCCCGCATTCTGACCCAGGAGACCCCTTTGACTCTGATGATGAGGCGACTGCATCTTTTGTGGAGTCATGATTTGCAGTTTTCCTGCTGTTATTTTGTTTTGCTTTTTCAGTATCTGAGTTATTTTGTTGGTACATTTATATTGGTTATTTTGTAATCTGTTACTGTACATTGAGATTTCACTATTTGTAGATTCACATTTCTGATAGTACTGATGCTATTAACTGTATGTGAATGTGTTTCAGTGATCCACTGCTGTTTTAGATTTAAATTAGTTGCTGGGGACAACAACGTATAAATCTGGGAATTATGGGTGTGATGTTATTGAATGGCAAGTGAATACTGCATGGAGAGGTCACACGAGTGGATGAGCCAAAACAGGGAACATCTCAATCTCTTTTCTTTAGTTTTTATTAGTCTGAATAATTTTTAGTGTAGTTAGATGTTAGTGTAGTCTAGAATTAGGATAAAATTTAATTAGGATAACTTTTTTTTTCTCTTTTTCTTTTATGAAATTTCATGAGGATTTGATTGATCAGAGTTTTAGATGATTGATCAAATTAAGGATACAATCTTATGCCTTGCATGTTGAGAAATGAAATGTTTGCATGATTCATTCAATGTGTAAGAGTAGAGAGATTAGTTGTGATGCATAGAGAGGAAGTCAAGCATGCACTCTGAACTGTGAGGAAATTGAGCCTATACAGAAATTTTTGTTCAGAGAGCATTTCACTGCATGAGTAACTCTAGAACTTGCCTTGTTTCTTGTTTGAAATGGTTGATGATGCATAAGGTAGAGGAATTTCCTTCTTGAACCAGAAAGTTAAAAGGTCAACCCTTAAGTTCCTGTTGCATGAACCTTTGAGACTAATTTGTTGTTAATATACTCTCACATCCATTCCTTTAGACTGAAAAGTTCAGATAAGTGATAAGGGGTGGAGTGTTTTGTGGGAAGTAAGGTATCTTTGCAATAAGTGAATGAAAGAGATGTTTGAAACATGAGAAAGAAGGAAAGAAAAAAAAAAGGTTGTGGAACACAAAGTGTTTAAGTTTTTGGAGGAGGTAAAGTGAAATGTCAAAAGACACAAAGTGTCTGAAAGAAAAAGGAAAGAAAGAAATTTTTTGTTAAAGACACAAAGTGTCAGGAAGAAAAGGAGGAAGAAAGTCAAAGAATGAAAAGGAAGAAAGATTGGGGAATTAGGAAGGAAATGACAAATATTGTGATTCCCCCTTATCTGAATCTGATTCATTTGGTCTGAACTTTTCCTACCACAGAAAGCCTTACCTCTAGTCAAGCCATACACCAAGCCTCATTGCCAACCATGTTAAGACCTTTTTGATTTACCTTATAGATCATTTGTGCCATGGATAATGAGAATAGGGGCAAGCCTATGGAAGTTTGAGTGCAGTGAAGAATGAGTGACATGTTGATCCCTAAACACTAGTGTGCAAGAGAGTTAAATTCTCACAATTTTTGAAAAGATCCTAGTGAGGGGGTGTGTTGTTTGGAAGTATCTGTATGTCATCTGTACTAATATGTTGAAAAGCATATAGGATGTTGTGCAAGTCATGAGAAACAATAGATTGCATGGTTGTAAGTTGTATCAATGGGATCCCTTGTTGAATTCAGTCTATCCTCATGAGTTTCATTTGTAAGAATCTGGAATACCTCTTTGTTGCAAGTGCATTACTGAGGACAGCAATGTCCAAATCCGGGAATTTTGTTAAACCCCTGGTTCATCAGGTTTTTCAGCACAAATTAGGATTAATTTGTATGAATAATTGGTTGAATAAGGAGGTTAATGTCTTAATATTTCTTGAATTACAAGTTCTGAGAGCTTTGTGAAAATCGACATTGTCTTGCAGGGAAAGGAAGCCCAAAAAACATCAAAAGAAGTAAGAAGATTCTGGAGGAGAAAATTGCCTAAGTGTTGAGCGCTAAAACGGACACACTGACCATTTTAGCGCGCTGCTGCAGTTCGAAGGAGGAAGTTACTGGTGTTGAGCGCTAAAACGTCCACACAGACCGTTTTAGCGCGCTGCTGCAAATTAGAATTGGAAGCCTCTGGAGCTCAGAGCTAAAACGCTTACACTGAGCATTTTTGCGCTCTAATGTGCAATTCTTCTCTGTTCTGAAACGCTAAAACGTTCAAATCAAGCGTTTTAGCGTTGGAGTCAGTTGAAAGCAGTTGGGAGGTTATCAGCCGTGGACGCTAAAACGCTCATTCAGACCGTTTTAGCGCCCAAGTCAGTTGAAAGCAGTTGGTCACGCATCAAGCCGGACGCTAAAACGCCCATTTATGACCGTTTTAGCGTCCACATTATTTTTCAGCAGACTTGTAACACTATAAAAGGCAAAAGGCCTGAAAAAAAAGGACATATCTAGATAGTTTTTCTCTCTCCCAATTTTCTACTCTCTTATCATATATCAGATCTTAGGATCTGAGTTCTCCCTTTTTACACAATAATTCTTAGGAGTAATGTAGCATTGCAATTGAAGATTGAAGATCCACTACCATGACAATGGAGTTTGTTCTTTCTTCTTCCTTTGTATTTACTTTCATTATGTCTGAGTAGAGTCCTTTGTAGTCTGATTCAATGGAACTCAAGTGTGTATTTATGAATAATTAATGTGAAGTTATGTTTTCCTATTATGTGACTTGTATGAAGTTGTCTTGATCAATCATTCTTGTTTATGAAATGATGTAGAACAGACATGTTTGCATTGTTTTAAAGTTGACAACTTCATCATTAGTATTATAGTAGTCAAGACATTGATGCTATAATATTAATGTAATCTTAAGACCTTAGTAATTAATGCAAGTATTATGAAAGGAATCACCAAGACATTGGGGTTTCTGATTAATGTACCCATCAAGGTAGTAAGACATTACATCTTGATGATAAGTAAAAGGTTGATTAACATCACATGATAGAGAAGTCATGATGGAAATTGATTCATTCATAAATTCATACTTGAGGGAGATTGATATCTGACTACTGTTTTAAATTATATTCATATCTTTGTGTTTTAAACTTATCTTATTTTATGCAATTACATTTCTAGTGACAAGAAACTCATGCAAATCAAATCTTTTTGGTTGACTCAAATCAATAACAAGTGGATAATCAGTGCTTGACACAATTCCTCGTGGGAACGATCTTTACTTATCATTTTTATTACTTGTATGACTAGTGCACTTGCTAATTGGACAACAAACCATCCACAAATAATTTCCATGTCGCCTGTCTAGGCGCGTCAGTAGCTTGGTCATTGGGCGGGCAGTTGTGTGTCATTTCCGCAATGAAGTCCGTGAGGGCTTGGGCTTTGATGGCGGTGCGCAGCTCATAAGTGATTTGGTACTCGGATAACTCGACCGCCCACAACATCATTCTCCCTGTAAGATCGAGTTTGTGCAAGACCTGGCGGATTGGCTGGTTGGTTCTGACTGTGATTGGGTGGCACTGGAAATACGATCTCAACCTTCTAGCAGCGAAGATGAGTGCAAATGCGACCTTTTCTACTTGCTGGTATCGAAGTTCGGCGCCTTGTAGTACTTTGCTAATGAAGTAGATGGGTTTCTGTCCCTCTGGTTTAGAGTCTTTGATCAGGGTTGCACTGACCGCCTCATTGCCGACGGCGAGGTACAAATACAAAGTCTCACCATTGTCTGGTTTGACGAGGACTAGTGAGCAGGAAAGGGCTTTTTTGAATTCTTGGTAAGATTTTTCGCATTCCTCGGACCATTGAAAGGTAACTCCTTTCTTGAGTAAGCCAAAGAGGGGAAGAGACTTGTGTGCCGAGTTCGCTAGGAATCGGGTGAGGGCCACGAGCCTCCCGGTCAATTATTGGACTTCTTTGATGGTTTGAGGGCTTCTCATTTCAATGACAACTTTGCACTTATCAGGATTGACTTCGATGCCTCTTTCAGTGAGCATGAAGCCTAAGAACTTGCCAGCGGGAACTCCGAAGGCACATTTGCTGGGGTTGAGGCGCATGTTGTACTTTCTTAGCCTCTTGAACACGCCTTGAAGGTCACCCCAAGTGTTGTTTTGGATTTCTTGACTTGGCGATCATCTCATCAATGTACACTTCTATGCTGTCACCAATCAGGTCTTTGAATACCATGTTCATCATTCGCTGGTATGTTTTACCAGCATTCTTCAGTCCAAAGGGCATCATGGTATAACAATAATTAGCGTTCTGAGTGATGAACGTCGTTTTGTCTTGGTCTTCTTCTAGCAGTGGGATTTGGTTGTACCCTGAGTATGCATCCATGAATGATAACATTTTGAAATCTGACGCGTTATCAACGAGCTGGTCAATGCTGGGGTATGGATATGCGTCTTTGGGGCACACTTTGTTCAGGTCGGTGTAATTGACACACATTCTCCACGCCCAATTAGGCTTTTTGACCAGTACAGGGTTGGATAACCAAGTGGTGTATTTGATTTCTCGGATGAAGCCGGCGTCGTGCAGTCACTTAACCTCCTCATCAATGATCTTTTGTCGGTCAGGGCCAAACTTCCTCT
Organism: Gastrolobium villosum; assembly: GCA_032173675.1. Taxonomy (NCBI): domain Eukaryota; kingdom Viridiplantae; phylum Streptophyta; class Magnoliopsida; order Fabales; family Fabaceae; genus Gastrolobium; species Gastrolobium villosum. The sequence continues at coordinate 6,628 of JAVKPL010003231.1, forward strand.
TTTTATGAGCGATGGGTTTGGCTTTGGGATCCATGGATAACCGATGGCAACAAACTTCAGGGTCAATGCCTGGCATGTCTGATGGTTTCCAGGCAAACAGGTCTTTGTTGTCTCTGAGCAGCTTGATCAGCTTGTCTTTGGTGTCAGGGTCAATCATCGCCCCAATGGTTGTCGTCTGGTTAGCATCGCCTAGGAGGACGTGCTCTAAGGCTCCATCGGGGGTAGGCCTGGCATGCTCGACTCGGGGATCATCCCTTGCATCGAACTCTACAAAGAAACACTGGTCGGGTTTCTTCACGTTCTTGTTTGGGCTGCCTTTGAGCGACGACAGGCTGACGTTCGGTTGTGGTACTGGTTGGTCTTTTAATGTGACTCTTGTAGCTGGCCTCAGGGATATATTGTAGCAGCTTCTGGCAACCAACTGATCGCCTTTCACCGTTGCTACTTTGTTATCCTTGGCGACAAACTTCATTGCTAGATGTGGGTGAGAAACGCTTGCTTCAAAGGCGACGAACATCCTTCTGCGAAGAATGGAATTGTACGCTGAGGGGGTATCTAGCACCAGGAACTGGATGTCCGCTGACTTTGATGTGGGTGGCGTTCCCAAAGATAAAAGTAGGTTTATCATTCCTAGTGGCTTGGTGGTTGTTGCGTTCAAACCTGAAAGTTCGCCTGCAACCGGGGATAAATCGTTAGTTGTAAATCTTAACGCTTTAAAACATGGTAAGAACAAGATATTGGCAGAACTGCCGTGGTCAACGAAAACACAATTAACGCCAAATTTGGCGATTATTGCTTGAACGACCAGCGGGTCATCATGTCCGGGGAGGACATCACCCAAATCACCGTAGTCCCAGACGATCTTGGGTTTGATGGGGCCTGAATAAGCTTTAACTTTGCTAATGACTCTACCAGCCACCGCCAAACATTGCTTCAGGTGTTTCTTCCTGGCGTTGGAAGTTTCTCCTCCCCCACTTAGACCGCCAGAGATCATATTTATCACTCCATGTTTGATGACATCTGAGTCTTCATCATCCTCGTCTCGTCTTTCCCTACGGCGTGGGCTGGGAGGTGTGTTGTGGCCTCTTCGGGAGTCTGCTCTTCGGGTGCGGTCGTGGCGGGACCGGTATCATTATTGGTTGGCTCTTTCTGGAGATTTTTTGCGCTCGTGACGTCGCCTTCCTGGTCCATCACCACGAGCGCCTTCTGTGGTCCGTCGTTGTGCCCCACCTTTGATAAGTTCATCAATTTCCTCTTTAAGGTGTATGCAGTCTTCAGTGTTGTGGTCGTTACTGCAGTGGAACTTGCAGTACACAGCGGTTTCCCTGTTTGGTTCTGGGCGTTGAGAGGAGTTCTTGTGTTCTTCTTTGTACTCGGTTTGGTTAACACTATGAGGGCGGCGTCCTGAGTGACTGCGCCCTGAAGAACGGCCGGCGCTTCGAGATGAATTCTGTGTTTTCTTGTCATCGTCGCCCTGAGCCTTGCCTTTGGTTGGCTTTTGCGCCTGGCTGTTCGAGGGTTCGTCGGTTCTGCTTCCTTTGTATTCTTCTATCCGCATGAATTCTTGGGCTTTCTTCTTGACGCCTTCCAAATCGGTTATTTCATGGCGGGCTAGCTCGTAAGCGAATGCTCCTTGTCTCAAGCCCGAAAGGAGTATATGTACCTGCACCTTAAGGTCGAGGCCTTGCACTTGTAAGGCTTCCTTGTCAAAGCGGTCGAGGAAGCTCCTGAGGGACTCGCCTGATTGTTGCCGGATCTTTTCAAGTGAATGGACGGATTTGGGGACAGGGCGACTAGTGGCGAAATGGGTTTGATACTTACTGGCCAGGTCATCCCAAGAAGAAATGCTACCCGTTGGTAGGGTAGTGTACCATGTTAAAGCTCTTCCGCCTAGAAGTGTTGGGAAGGTTCGGCACATGAGGAGGTTGTTTTCTCCGTGGAGGGTCATTGCCGCTTCAAACTTTTGGATCCATTCGAATGGGTCAGAATCTCCAACATAGGTGGTTATATTGGAAGGGCCTTTGAAACCGAGGGGTATAGGTGTCAGGCGTAGGACGTCGGTCAAAGGTTTGTTCTGTCCCCAAGTAGTAGCATATGTTAACCGTGGGTCTGGGTTGTGTGCCTGTTGACCAAGGGGTTGGCGGGGTGCAGCTGGGGCTTCAACGGAGTAAGAGAGGGCGGGGCCTTGTTGGACGACACATTGTCGTTGGCTTGGGTTCATGAAAGACCCATGAGGTTGTGGGGAAACTTGGGGTTGTGTGAGGTGGTATTGGGGTTGTGGGGCAACAGTGTTGTGGGGTGGTATCGCGTAAGCGTGGAATGGGTAACCTGTAGGGTAAGGTGCGGGGAATGGCGTGAGTGGGTTCTGGCCGTATAGCCTGTTGGGTTACAGGGCGGCACCAGGGGCGTGATAATCATTATAGAAAAGTAATGGTTGGCTCTGAGAAGGTCGTGGCGGATAGACTGGTAAGGCTGTTTGTGGGCCTGCAACGGGTAATGGCATCCCGAAGCGGACGCCTGGATGTGGGGGTTGAGTAGGGATCAAATTTTCACCTTGTGCTTCTCGTGCGATAACCTGACAATTATCCCGTGCCTCTCTCCCGCCAGTCACGGGAAACAGAGGATTAACCGATTGTGACACTGGGGGGAGGGCCTCGCCAGCGGCTTGTTCTGCTGGGGCGGAATGCATGGATAGCAGGGAGTTGGAACGGACCGTTTGTACATGGCCTTTGGGGGTTCTGGCTCTCGTTTGCTCTGCTCTTCTCGTAATAACGGCCATATTTGGTTGTCAGGAAATGTGGTGTCTCTTATCAGCTAGTGAAAGAATGAGAATAGAAGTTTATAGTTTCCCACAGACGGCGCCAATGTACCGTTGGGATCTATAAGCCCACTATGTTCCCTTTAGGGGGAGATGATTACTGTATGGGTGATACCTTTGGCTTAGGTAAAGACCAGGCTAAGAGATACTATCCCAAGTATAAGCAAACAATCAATACAAAGTTAGCGAAATGACAGGGAATTCAAATGATGGTTAAAATAACGATACATAACATACCTTTAGATGCACCCATGGGGAGCTATTCATAGGGGAAATGGTGTCGGTTGGTGAGGAGGGGGTCAACCCTCCTTGGGATTCACTCCCATGCAGGTTGAGTTTGGCGTGGTTCGCGCTGCTATTGTTGCAGCGCTGCGCCTTCTGCATCTGGCGATGTTAGCATTGGGCAAAGGGCTAGTTTACTTTTAAGGTGTCTGGAGAGGTCGCCTTTGGGGGTTAAGGCCCCAAGACATGACATTATGGTGTTTCTCTTGGATGTGCCACAATATTGGGGGGCGTGATGGCCGACGTCAGCCCTTAGGACTGATATTGGTTGGAGCCGTGGATAGGGCTTAGGAATCTGGGCCGCCTAGTGAGTGGATCTTGAACATTGGGCTGGACCTTTGTTGGGCCATCCAGAACAGTGATGACAAATTAAAAGTATAAAATTCATGATGATCTGTAACTTTGGCTGAAATAAAAACAAGAAAGATTTGAGGGCAACTACACAAATGTCCAAATGGGAATATAAAAATGGGCCCAAATAAAATATTAGAGACGGGGGCTGGTTTTTCACATGGAAAAAGTGGTACATACACGTGCTCAGCCGGAGAAAAATAAAATATAAGTTTATACGCACAACACGCATCGAGCAAAACGTGACCCAATAGTTAACGAGTTAACAGTATTTTATGACATTAGATTAAAATATATTATTCAAGTTCGTGCTTTTCGTGGGGTTATCTTTTAGGATAAAGTGTGTATCTTTTTAAAGGATGTAAAATTATGTCATGTTAAAAGAAAAAAAAGATAGATAAAGAAGGAGAGAGTTGACAAAAAAATAAAGGTATTGGTCCCGCCTCTTTGTGAGAGTGAAAGGATATAAATTATGTCATTTAAAAAGATAAACATTTTTCCCTATTTTTTAATTGAATAGACGCAGACGACCCAATGTAGGACCGTGATCATCTCTCGTGAGTGGTGACGATAACGCGTCCTTTCCTTTTGCTTTATCCTATTTGATCAAAATTTTAATATAATTTATACCATCATGGTATTCTAACTACTAAAAATTCTTACTACCAGTTTACTACCCATTACATCACCATTGGATCAAAGAGAGAATGTTAAAAAGTTTTTGAAGAGAGAGAAAATGTTAATCTAATGGTGATTAAATAGGTAGTATGTTGGTAGTAGAAAATCTTGGTAGTGAGAATATCCCTCCTCTTTATACAAATATTTTAAAAGTTAGATAAGTTTAGCTGATTAAAATATGGGTTTTATAATTCTCATTCAACATGAAAATTCAAATTTTCCTACACATCCTTCGATTTCCTTGCTAACATGGGTCCTACACATAAATTTTTTTAACATATGGATTCCACATGCTTTTTGTCTCTATAACATAAGATCTCAATTCCCATGTAACTTTGAGAAATATAAAACCCTTAAAATATTTCTAATTAAAATATTACCCTATTCAATAAATATTTTAATAGATTAAAATAGGGATAAAGTGTGTGTCATGTTAAAGGATATAAGATTGTGTCATTTTAAGAGAGAAAGAGAAAAAAAAAGAAGAAAAGAGAATTGACAAAAAAATAAAGGTGTTGGTCCTACCCCTTTGTGAGAATCAAAGGATATAAGTTGTGTCAATTAAAAGGATAAACATTTTTCCCTTCAACTAATTAAGCTACAAAATTAGAATCGTAATTTTATATTTTTGATAAAATTTTTAAAACAATTTATATTTTAGTCATCATTTATTGTAATTAATTATATTATAGAAAATGCTCTCAATTAAAAAATTTAAAGAAAAAAATATTAAAATACGACTACTCTAATTTTTTGTTTTTTAAATTAAAAATGACAAGACATTGTATTTTATGTTAATTTATGAATATGGAAAATTTTAAATATATCTTATTTAAGATAGTAATTTTACTTGACATACTTGATGTGTTAGATTAATTATGTTGCACGTTATTACCTTTTGTTAATCATGTAGTGGTTACTATTAATTTATACTGAAACATTGTGTTATAAATATATTATCCGTTGAGAATTTAAGTGTGGGAGATAAGGCCTCTAAGTTAAGCATTAAATATATAATTGCAAGGACTCATAAACCTAACATTTTGAAGTTTTGTTTTGGATGGTGACATAATATGTAACTCACTTATGTATGATAATCTTTCTTATTTTGGGCTCCTTTACCCATTGCTTAACAAGTGATATCAAAGTTTTTGATTGATTTACCTATGCTAGTCAGGTGTAATTGGATGAGCCAAGTAATTGGACATGATTGTTTGGCTTTGGCCCCTAGACCCATGTGAAATCAAGACTTCTCCATTATTAATCGGTAATCTCATGAATACTCAAAGAAATAGGTTTTAGCTTGAAAGAGAGTTGACGATGATATAACTCACATTTGATGTAGAAATTGTTAGGAATTCAAGCGAGTGATAAAGTCACACATTGAAAAGGAATATGATAACTACGAAACATATAAGTGAAAAAAATTATAAATCTTGTAGTTTATAATATTGAGTTGAAATGTGATGTGAGATTCACTTATATTAGATTGTCGTATAGTTTTTACCAAAAAAAAAAAAAATAAATAAAAAAAAGAAAGAAAGAAGATTGTCTTATAGCTTAATGATACATGAATGATAATCTCCATTATTTTGACTTCCCTAATGCACTGCGTAACATTATCTTATATTGAATGTAATTAACACATCTCTTTCATCATTTATCGCTACATCTCTTTCAACATACATAGTATAATTAAAGGGAAAAATATTTATCCTTCCGAATGACACAACTTATATCTTTTGACTCTCACAAAGAGGTGTGACCCATACCTTTATTTTTTTTTGTCAATTTTTTCTCCTTTTTTATCTATCTTTTTCTCTCTCTTAACATGACACAACTTTACATCCTTTAAAATGATACACACTTTACCCATAAATAAATAGTTTGAAAGAAATTGGATAAATTATATATTGCGGTGTGAATTTTGTGTATTTACCAATAATTCAAAGATGCGCTTACTGGAGCATTTTTTACATAAGCATGCACTTACTAAATGCAACTAAGTAAAAATATAAAATAACATTAAAATAATTTTAATAAAAACTTTATTATCTTTTTATTATTATTTAAAGTTATTTCGAATTTTAATTTATTATACTTAAAAAATTGTCTACAGGAAAAAACCAACAGGTTAATGAAAGGTTGCTTGGTAGAGAATGTTAGGGTCAGGCTCTAAGGAAAAAAAGGAACCAAGAAAGAAATGAAGAGAAATGAATTTTTTATTAATTGGATGATTTTAATCTGATACAACTCAGTAACTATATATCAATATTGTTTATAATCCACTACTATACAACTATGTGACTGTAGCAGACCCAGTTAATGGAAGGGCCAAACGAATGACCAAGCCACCAGCCCATCTCAAAGATTATATTTAATGCTTTATTAGCTAAGAGTCTGTTATTTTTTATTTAATAAATTCATGCAATTATCAGTTTGTTAGTGAGTTATAGATATGATTAATCTTTAATTTATCCTTATCTTGTCGTTATCCTTGTCTTCAATTAGTGATTAGCTGGCAATCATTAAAGCCATTAGGTTGTTATTTGTTTTGCTATAAAAACCTGGAAAAGATCAATAAACGACATGAAATATTTTGATCGCAATTCTTCTTCTTAAAATTCTCTCATCTATATTTCTTCTCTCCTCATTTAAATAAATTTCCCCTTCCGTGACACCTATAGCAACTAATACAACTGTCTTATTATTTTCTCAACAACTCAAACTATGAAGTCTTTTAGCTTGGCGGGATGCAACTTTACACGTGTGGAAGCCATACGCATAACACTCCCCTCTCTTTCACAATTGACTTTGTCCTCAAGGTGTATCTTTTAGCTTGGCGGGATGCAACTTTACACGTGTAGAAGCCTTTATTGTTAGGAATGTGGCTTCCATACTCAAGAGGGGGGTGAATTGAGTATTACAAGATTTTCGCAAAAGCCCCCTTCTAGTTTTTAAATAATCATTTCAAGCACACTTTGACATATGAAAAGCTAATCAATGCATTCAAACAATCCATAACATATAATGTATCACAATTGTAGAACTTATACTAGCACATACAAAATATTAAAGAAGCAATTAAAGTGCTACAAATAAAGAGTTTAGAGTTTAGAGAATTGCAAACACTATATATCCTGGTTCGGTCACCACCACTTGTGACCTACGTCCAGACTGAAGCCGCTCGATCAACTCTTTCACTAATGGTCAAGCTTCACGGGTGCTTGACAAACCTTTACAATCTTCCAAGACTTCGGGTTCTTGGATACCTTTCAAGACTTCGGGCTCTTGATGCCTTACAATTTTTCACTCCAAATTTACTTAGGAATTTGGTGACCTTTCAAACAATGGGTCTCACAACCCTTTCAACTCAAGAATACAAGAAGAGAAATATTTGGAAATGAATATACACTCTCAAAGTGTGGATATACAACTTGAAGCACTATGGGTATATGGATTTTCAAGATATGAGCTCAAATATATTTGATCTTTGAAATATATGAAAGAATATGCAAGTGATAGTGTAGAAGCTCTCAAAGTATGTTTAATGTGTGTAGAAATAATGCTCTTAAGTTTTTGAGTCATTGGGAATGCATATATAGTGTTTCTAAAAACTAGCCGTGGAAAACTAGCCGTTAGAAAACTAGCCGTTGGAAAACTAGCCGTTGGAAAACTAGCCGTTGGAAACTAGCCGTTATAGCCGTTGGGATCTCATTTGAAAAACTAGCCGTTTTATAGCCGTTGAGATCTCATTTGAAAAATTAGCCGTTTTATAGCCGTTGAGATCTGTCGTAGTGGTAATTGATTCACAACTTGACAGCAAGAGCATTGTTTCGTATTTTGGCTATAATTTGAGTTATACTTGTCGGATTAATGTGATCTTGGTCTCGTTGGAAAGATAAAAGAGAGATCTACAACTTTTATGAAGAACACAAAATCCAAATCCATCATCTTGGATACGAAAAATTGCATGGAAGGCAGCAACGAATTTAAGCAATAAATTCTAAGTTCAAATGTGTTTTAGCTTGCTTCCAACCACTTTTTGTGAAAGATCTTGACTTGATAAATATGTTTTGAATTTATAAAATATGTCAAAGATCTTTTCCATGGATTTGAAAAACATGTTTGAAAAACATCTTGATTATGCAATTTGAAAAACATGTTTACTTTGAGAAAAACTTTGAGCTCATGCAATGCAATCTACCAAATACCCTCACATATATTCTAAGTCCTAAAGATATATTCCAAATATGATTTTAGACTTAGCTTTATGTCTTGTGTCTTGGATCTTTTCTTGAACTTGATGCTTTGACTTGTTGGATATGACAATGCTTGACACTTTGTTGGTTTTGATCATTTTTCACCCTGGTTATGATATTGTGCTTCTCTTAGATGTTGTCCATGGTTAGTTGTCTTTGATCTTGGTGTTGCTCTTGATCCAATGATCTTGCCACTTTGATATGACATCACTCTTCTTGTGTGGCTACATCATACATCTTCAATATTCACATATGGTTGATGCTTTTCGCTATTGATCAATGCACTTCTCTTTTTGTTGTTGCCACTTTGTTATCATCAAAACGTACCTTGTATCTACATTTATTGACCTTGTCCTCATCCGGAATATAACGTCGTAGCTGCGATACATGGAAAACATCGTGTAGATTCGACAATTGTGGGGGTAAGGCAAGCTGATAGGTCACTAATCCCACTCTTTTCATTATCTGATACGGCCCAATAAACCGAGGGCTCAGCTTCCTCACACCCAATGCACGGCCAACACCCGTGACCGGAGATAACTGCACAAATACATGGTCACCTTCTTCGAATTCCCGCGGTCTGTGTCTATTATCATAGTGACTTTTCTGCCGATTCTGTAACTGTTTAAGCTTTTCTATGATCATTTCAATATGTACTGTAGTTTCTTGCACAAAATCCGAACCAAATATCTCTTTGTCTCCTACCTCAGTCCAACAAGTAGGAGTACGAAATCTCCGTCCATACAATGCCTCATACGGTGCCATACCCGGACTGTAATGATAACTATTATTATACAAGAGTTCCACCAATGACAAGTAATTATCCCAAGCAGTACCCTGCTCCAGTGTGCAAGCTCTCAGCATATCCTAAAGTGTTTGTATGGTCCTCTCAGTCTGACCATCAGTCTGCGGGTGATATGCAGTGCTCAGCCTGAGTTGAGTGCCAAAATCCTGCTGCAAGGCTCCCCAAAAGCGTGAAGTAAATTTCGGGTCCCGATCACTGACAATACTAACCGGTATCCCATGGAGCTTTACAATCTCATTCATATATAATTTTGCTAATTTCTTCGTAGAGAAATCTACTCGCACTGGAAGAAAATATGCAGACTTCGTAAGTCTGTCCACAATGACCCAAATTAAGTCGTAACCAGCCTGAGTTCGAGGCAAACCAACAACGAAATCCATAGAGATGCTAGCCTGGGCATGGGAACCTACGAGGCATTGTATGGTAGGAGGTGTCGAACTCCTACATGCTGGTCAGGGATTGGAGATAAAGAGTTATTTGGCTTGGACTTTGTCCATGATACCACCATGCAGAGTGATATGCCTCTGGCAAGTGTGGTTTTCCAAGCTGAAAATTATAAGAATTGAGAAATAAAAGAGCAAATTTAAATACATATTTGCTTATTATATTGATTCTTCTAAGTTATAGATATTTCTCACCTATTGTTGTGTTTTTGCAGGAAAAAGAATTGAAAATTATAAAAAGCCTGTTAACGCAATTCCACTCAGGTTCTGAGGAGTATAAATTCCAGCAACATGGTGCGAACCGGCACCACACTGGCGCGAACCCGAGCCATTTTATGAACCTTTGAGCGAAGCTTTTGGAGTGGCGCCCAGTGGCGCCAAATTCATGAAAGAAATCAAATTGTGGCAGTGAATGGCGCCACTTAGTGCCAAACTCATGCTAAGTGGCGCCAAACTCAAGCACCCTAGCGCCAAATTGAAGCCTCCCAGCGCCAATTTACGAGAAAGCTTTCCGACTTTTACAAATTGGACAGAGGCATGGCACCGACTGGCGCCACACCGGCGCCAACTGGCGCCGGTTTGCGGGAAAGCAATACTGTGTTGTCCGAGGGTATTTTTGGAAGAAGGAAAAGAGGCGTATAAATAGATCCTCTTCACAGAACCCTAGGGGGAGATCTTACAATTTCTGGTGGAAGCTGACGGCTGCGCTCAAGAACTCCTCCACAGTTCATCTTGTTCATCTTCTTCTTCTATTTTATTTTATGTTCTTGTTGAATATTGGATTTCTAGCCATGTCAATGGTTGGCTAATTCTCTTATTGTAGTCAGGGTCACGATCCATATGTGAACCCTTGATACAAAGGATTAATTTATGGTTTTTCATTTATATAATTATTTTTATCATTACTCTGTGCGAAATTTCTATTTTCTTTATTAGAATTGATCAATCTAATAGTAGATGATAGTCTGAGGGTTAGAACCCTAGATAAGAATATTGGGGTTTTGATCTTGAAAGGGGGTAAGATAACGGTTCGTATGCATGCTAGGAATATATGTGTATCCGAGTAATTTTATAAATGATTATTATAAATCAATCCGGAGTAAAAAGTGGGGATCATTTGGTGAATGAACCCTGGCTGCAATGTTTTTCTCATCTATTTTCAAATCACTCATCATTTTTATTATTTTCTTGATCATTAGAAAATTCCAAAAACAAGTCTTTATTTTCAGTTCTCAATTTACACAACTCGACAATATTTGTCACAAACTCTTTTGAACTCTTCCATTCTTAAAGAGCACGTTTATTTGGTATTTGATCCCAATCCCTGTGGAGACGATATTTTACTTACTTCTATATTACTTGTGCGATCGGTATATTTTCCGGTGAGCATCAAGTTTTGACGCGATTTTGCCGGGGATTGGTTTATCTTATATGATATAATCTTGATTTTTAAGATTGGATTTGTGAATATTTGTGAATATTTTCTTTTTTATAATTTATTTATTTTTATTTTATATTTTATTTTTATTTTCATTTGAACAGTGCTATTGATCTCTTTTCTGAGTTGTATGCGAAGTACACTCCCTGAATTCCCATTTAATTTGGAGATCACTAGAGAAGAAAATAGGAACAGAAAACTTGCTTCGGAAGAAGCTTGAATTCAAAGAGTTAGGAATTCTATTTGATGAAGCACAAACGATGGCAGGAAACAATGATGAAGCAGACAATCCACTCATGGATACAATTTTTACACCATCATTCAACAGACCAAATTCAAGCATTGTTCATCCAGAAGTGGGCAATAACAATTGGGAGCTCAAGTCTGCCAATATTCAGCTGGTAGAGCGAGCTCAGTTTGGTGGAGAGGCTGATGAGGACCCTCACAGGTTCCTAGACAGATTTATGATGATCTGTGACTCCACCAAACACCCCCAGATGTCCAATGATGCAGTCAGACTGAGATTGTTTCCCTTCGCTCTTAAGGGGAAGGCCTTGAATTGGTTGGAAAGGCAGCTAGTGAGAAGTATTCCGTCATGGGAGAATCTATCAAACAAGTTCTTTGCTGAGTTTTTTTCAATGGAAAGATTTGACTAAATGGTGAATGATATCACCAATTTCACTTAAGCTGAGGGTGAAATGATGTGCGCAGCATGGAAACGCTCTGAAGATCTAATGAGGAGATGCCCTCATTATCCCATGACCACCCGTAATCAGGTTCGAATTTTCTTCAACGGTTGTAAAATTGAAGTCCGGATGGTGCTGAATGGTGCAGCAGGTAGAAGCATAAAATAACTAGGAGTAAATGAGACTCTTGAGTTGATAAAAAGAATGGCTGCCAATGAAAATAAAGGTTTGACAGCTAAGCCTAAGAGGGGAATTCTGCACCTGGATAACAATGATGTGGTTCTGGCTGAGAATAAGTTATTATCACATCAATTAGCAAATCTAACCTCAAGGTTAGATAAGATGCAGTTATCTAATGTCCACGCTCAAGCTGCTGCAGTTGTTTGTGAATATTGTAAGGACAATAGTGAGTCTAATGAATGTCCGACCTTACTATCTGATGATCCTCCTCAATAGGTGCAGGTAAATGGCGTGTGGTATGATCAGATACCCCCACCACAAAATGATCCAAGAAATTATAATTTTCCTTTTGGAAACAATAACTTCCAGAGGAGAGTGCAGGGTACTAGTCTTGATTTCAAGTCCAATAATTATTTGTAACCACCACCAGTTCAACCGAAGGAACCTTTTGATTTAGAGAGGCTAGTGGGACAAATGCCCAACATTCTAATGCTTTTGTGGAAGAAAATACCAGAAATACACAAGCTTCTATCAGAAATTTGGAGAACCAAATTGGCCAGATAGCTAAATAGATGGCTGAAAGAACTCCAGGCACCTTTCTTTTTAGCAATATAGACAATCAAGT
>JAVKPL010003232.1:0-19337 GCA_032173675.1 Gastrolobium villosum
CATTTTCCGTCAAATAACTTCACAAAATCAATTTCTTTTGCATTTATTTTATTCATCCATTTTCTACGGAATCCATTTTCCGTCGAAAAACTTCACAAAATCAATTTCTTTTGCATTTATTTTATTCAACCGTTTTCGACGGAATACATTTTCAGTCAAAAATATTCGACGAAATCCTTTTTCCGTCGAAAAGCTTCACAAAATCAATTTCTTTTGCATTTATTTTATTCATCCATTTTTGACGGAATTCATTTTCCATCAAAAATCTTCGACGGAATCCATTTTCCGTCGAAAAACTTCACAAAATCAATTTCTTTGCCTTTATTTTATTCATCCATTTTCGACGGAATTCATTTTCCGTTAAAAATCTTCGACGGAATCCATTTTCCGTCGAAAAACTTCACAAAATCAATTTCTTTTGCATTTATTTTATTCATCCGTTTTCGACGGAATTCATTTTCCGTTAAAATCGACGGAATAAATTTTTCATCGAAAAACTTCATAAAATCAATTTCTTTTGCATTTATTTTATTCATCCATTTTCGACGGAATTCATTTTCCGTCCAAAATCTTCGACGGAATCCATTTTCCGTCAAAAAACTTCACAAAATCAATTTCTTTTGCATTTATTTTATTCATCCATTTTCGACGGAATTCATTTTCCATCAAAAATCTTCGACGGAATCCATTTTCCATCAAAAATCTTCTACGGAATCCATTTTCCGTCGAAAAACTTCACAAAATAAATTTGTTTTGGATTTATTTTATTCATCTGTTTTCGACGGAATTTGTTTTTCGTCGAAAAAATTCACAAAATCAATTTCTTTTGCATTAATTTAATTCATCCATTTTCGATGGAATACATTTTCCGTCAAAAATCTTCGACGGAATCCATTTTCCGTCGAAAAACTTCACAAAACCAATTTCTTTTGCATTTATTTTATTCATCCATTTTCGACGGAATCCGTTTTCAGTCGAAAATCGTAACAAAATCAATTTCTTTTGCATTTATTTTATTCATCCGTTTTCGATGGAATTCATTTTCCGTCAAAAGTCTTCGACGGAATCCATTTTTCGTCAAAAATCTTCTACGGAATCCATTTTCCGTCGAAAAACTTCACAAAATAAATTTCTTTTGCATTTATTTTATTCATCCGTTTTCGACGGAATTTGTTTTCCGTCGAAAAACTTCACAAAATCAATTTCTTTTGCATTTATTTTATTCATCCATTTTCGACGGAATATATTTTTCGTCAAAAATCTTCGACGGAATCCTTTTTCCATCGAAAAACTTCAGAAAATCAATTTCTTTCACATTTATTTTATTCATCCATTTTCGACGGAATTCATTTTCCGTCAAGAATCTTCGACGGAATCTATTTTCCGTCGAAAAACTTCACAAAATCAATTTCTTTTGCATTTATTTTATTCATCCGTTTTCGACGGAATTCATTTTCTGTCAAAAATCTTCGACGGAATCCATTTTCCATAAAAAAATCTTCTACGAAATCCATTTTCCGTCGAAAAACTCCAAAAAATCAATTTCTTTTGCATTTATTTTATTAATCCGTTTTCGACGCAATTCTTTTTCCGTCGAAAAACATCACAAAATCAATTTCTTTTGCATTTATTTTATTCATCCGTTTTCGATGGAATTCATTTTCCGTCAAAAATCTTCGACGAAATCCATTTTCCGTCGAAAAACTTCACAAAACCAATTTCTTTTGCATTTATTTTATTCATTCATTTTCGACGTAATCCGTTTTCAGTCAAAAATCTTCACAAAATTAATTTCTTTTCCATTTATTTTATTCATTCGTTTTCGATGGAATTCATTTTCCGTCAAAAGTCTTCGACGGAATCCATTTTCGACGGAATCCATTTTCCGTCGAAAAACTTCACAAAATAAATTTCTTTTGCATTTATTTCATTCATCCGTTTTCGACGGAATTTGTTTTCCGTCGAAAAACTTCACAAAATCAATTTCTTTTGCATTTATTTTATTCATCCATTTTCTACGGAATCCATTTTCCGTCGAAAAACTTCACAAAATCAATTTCTTTTGCATTTATTTTATTCAACCGTTTTCGACGGAATACATTTTCAGTCAAAAATATTCGACGAAATCCATTTTCCGTCGAAAAGCTTCACAAAATCAATTTCTTTTGCATTTATTTTATTCATCCATTTTCGACGGAATTCATTTTCCATCAAAAATCTTCGACGGAATCCATTTTCCGTCGAAAAACTTCACAAAATCAATTTGTTTTGCATTTATTTTATTCATCCGTTTTCGACGAAATCCATTTTCCATCAAAAATCTTCGACGGAATCCATTTTTCGTCAAAAATCTTCTACGAAATCCATTTTCCGTCGAAAAACTTCACAAAATCAATTTCTTTTGGATTTATTTTATTCATCTGTTTTCGACGGAATTTGTTTTCCGTCGAAAAACTTCACAAAATCAATTTCTTTTGCATTAATTTAATTCATCCATTTTCGATGGAATACATTTTCCGTCAAAAATCTTCGACGGAATCCATTTTCCGTCGAAAAACTTCACAAAACCAATTTCTTTTGCATTTATTTTATTCATCCATTTTCGACGGAATCCGTTTTCAGTCGAAAATCGGCACAAAATCAATTTCTTTTGCATTTATTTTATTCATCCGTTTTCGATGGAATTCATTTTCCGTCAAAAGTCTTCGACGGAATCCATTTTCCGTCAAAAATCTTCTACGGAATCCATTTTCCGTCGAAAAACTTCACAAAATAAATTTCTTTTGCATTTATTTTATTCATCCGTTTTCGACGGAATTTGTTTTCCGTCGAAAAACTTCACAAAATCAATTTCTTTTGCATTTATTTTATTCATCCGTTTTCGACGGAATACATTTTTCATCAAAAATCTTCGACGGAATCCTTTTTTCGTCGAAAAACTTCAAAAAATCAATTTCTTTTGCATTTATTTTATTCATCCATTTTCGACGGAATTCATTTTCCGTCAAAAATCTTCGACGGAATCTATTTTCCGTCGAAAAACTTCACAAAATCAATTTCTTTTGCATTTATTTTATTCATCCGTTTTCGACGGAATTCATTTTCTGTCAAAAATCTTCGACGGAATCCATTTTCCATCAAAAATCTTCTACGAAATCCATTTTCCGTCGAAAAACTTCAAAAAATCAATTTCTTTTGCATTTATTTTATTAATCCGTTTTCGACGCAATTCTTTTTCCGTCGAAAAACATCACAAAATCAATTTCTTTTGCATTTATTTTATTCATCCGTTTTCGACGGAATACATTTTTCGTCAAAAATCTTCGACGGAATCCATTTTCCGTCGAAAAACTTCACAAAACCAATTTCTTTTGCATTTATTTTATTCATCCATTTTCGACGTAATCCGTTTTCAGTCGAAAATCTTCACAAAATTAATTTCTTTTGCATTTATTTTATTCATCCGTTTTCGATGGAATTCATTTTCCGTCAAAAGTCTTCGACGGAATCCATTTTCCGTCAAAAATCTTCTACGGAATCCATTTTCCGTCGAAAAACTTCACAAAATAAATTTCTTTTGCATTTATTTCATTCATCCGTTTTCGACGGAATTTGTTTTCCGTCGAAAAACTTCACAAAATCAATTTCTTTTGCATTTATTTTATTCATCCATTTTCTACGGAATCCATTTTCCGTCGAAAAACTTCACAAAATCAATTTCTTTTGCATTTATTTTATTCAACCGTTTTCGACGGAATACATTTTCAGTCAAAAATATTCGACGAAATCCATTTTCCGTCGAAAAGCTTCACAAAATCAATTTCTTTTGCATTTATTTTATTCATCCATTTTCGACGGAATTCATTTTCCATCAAAAATCTTCGACGGAATCCATTTTCCGTCGAAAAACTTCACAAAATCAATTTGTTTTGCATTTATTTTATTCATCCGTTTTCGACGAAATCCATTTTCCATCAAAAATCTTCGACAAAATCCATTTTCCATCAAAAATCTTCTACGGAATCCATTTTCCGTCAAATAACTTCACAAAATCAATTTCTTTTGCATTTATTTTATTCATCCATTTTCTACGGAATCCATTTTCCGTCGAAAAACTTCACAAAATCAATTTCTTTTGCATTTATTTTATTCAACCGTTTTCGACGGAATACATTTTCAGTCAAAAATATTCGACGAAATCCATTTTCCGTCGAAAAGCTTCACAAAATCAATTTCTTTTGCATTTATTTTATTCATCCATTTTCGACGGAATTCATTTTCCATCAAAAATCTTCGACGGAATCCATTTTCCGTCGAAAAACTTCACAAAATCAATTTGTTTTGCATTTATTTTATTCATCCGTTTTCGACGAAATCCATTTTCCATCAAAAATCTTCGACGGAATCCATTTTGCGTCAAAAATCTTCTACGAAATCCATTTTCCGTCGAAATACTTCACAAAATCAATTTCTTTTGGATTTATTTTATTCATTGTTTTCGACGGAATTTGTTTTCCGTCGAAAAACTTCACAAAATCAATTTCTTTTGCATTAATTTAATTCATCCATTTTCGATGGAATACATTTTCCGTCAAAAATCTTCGACGGAATCCATTTTCCGTCGAAAAACTTCACAAAACCAATTTCTTTTGCATTTATTTTATTCATCCATTTTCGACGGAATCCGTTTTCAGTCGAAAATCGGCACAAAATCAATTTCTTTTGCATTTATTTTATTCATCCGTTTTCGATGGAATTCATTTTCCGTCAAAAGTCTTCGACGGAATCCATTTTCCGTCAAAAATCTTCTACGGAATCCATTTTCCGTCGAAAAACTTCACAAAATAAATTTCTTTTGCATTTATTTTATTCATCCGTTTTCGACGGAATTTGTTTTCCGTCGAAAAACTTCACAAAATCAATTTCTTTTGCATTTATTTTATTCATCCGTTTTCGACGGAATACATTTTTCATCAAAAATCTTCGACGGAATCCTTTTTTCGTCGAAAAACTTCAAAAAATCAATTTCTTTTGCTTTTATTTTATTCATCCATTTTCGACGGAATTCATTTTCCGTCAAAAATCTTCGACGGAATCTATTTTCCGTCGAAAAACTTCACAAAATCAATTTCTTTTGCATTTATTTTATTCATCCGTTTTCGACGGAATTCATTTTCTGTCAAAAATCTTCGACGGAATCCATTTTCCATCAAAAATCTTCTACGAAATCCATTTTCCGTCGAAAAACTCCAAAAAATCAATTTCTTTTGCATTTATTTTATTAATCAGTTTTCGACGCAATTCTTTTTCCATCGAAAAACATCACAAAGTCAATTTCTTTTGCATTTATTTTATTCATCCGTTTTCGACGGAATACATTTTTCGTCAAAATTCTTCGACGGAATCCATTTTCCGTCGAAAAACTTCACAAAACCAATTTCTTTTGCATTTATTTTATTCATCCATTTTCGACGTAATCCGTTTTCAGTCGAAAATCTTCACAAAATTAATTTCTTTTGCATTTATTTTATTCATCCGTTTTCGATGGAATTCATTTTCCGTCAAAAGTCTTCGACGGAATCCATTTTCCGTCAAAAATCTTCTACGGAATCCATTTTCTATCGAAAAACTTCACAAAATAAATTTCTTTTGCATTTATTTCATTCATCCGTTTTCGACGGAATTTGTTTTCCGTCGAAAAACTTCACAAAATCAATTTCTTTTGCATTTATTTTATTCATCCGTTTTCGACGGAATTCATTTTCCGTTAAAAATCTTCACAAAATCAATTTCTTTTGCATTTATTTTATTAATCCGTTTTCGACGGAATAAATTTTTCGTCGAAAAACTTCATAAAATCAATTTCTTTTGCATTTATTTTATTCATCCATTTTCGACGGAATTCATTTTCCGTCCAAAATCTTCGTCGGAATCCATTTTCCGTCGAAAAACTTCACAAAATCAATTTCTTTTGCATTTATTTTATTCATCCATTTTCGACGGAATTCATTTTCCATCAAAAATCTTCGACGGAATCCATTTTCCATCAAAAATCTTCTACGGAATCCATTTTCCGTCGAAAAACTTCACAAAATCAATTTCTTTTGGATTTATTTTATTCATCTGTTTTCGACGGAATTTGTTTTTCGTCGAAAAAATTCACAAAATAAATTTCTTTTGCATTAATTTAATTCATCCATTTTCGATGGAATACATTTTCCGTCAAAAATCTTCGACGGAATCCATTTTCCGTCGAAAAACTTCACAAAACCAATTTCTTTTGCATTTATTTTATTCATCCATTTTCGACGTAATCCGTTTTCAGTCGAAAATCTTCACAAAATTAATTTCTTTTGCATTTATTTTATTCATCCGTTTTCGATGGAATTCATTTTCCGTCAAAAGTCTTCGACGGAATCCATTTTCCGTCAAAAATCTTCTACGGAATCCATTTTCCGTCGAAAAACTTCACAAAATAAATTTCTTTTGCATTTATTTCATTCATCCGTTTTCGACGGAATTTGTTTTCCGTCGAAAAACTTCACAAAATCAATTTCTTTTGCATTTATTTTATTCATCCATTTTCGACGGAATCCATTTTCCGTCAAAAAACTTCACAAAATCAATTTCTTTTGCATTTATTTTATTCATCCGTTTTCGACGGAATCCATTTTTCAAAAATGTCGAAATCCGAAAAACTTCACAAAATCAATTTCTTTTGCATTTATTTTATTCATCCATTTTCGACGGAATTCATTTTCCGTCAAAAATCTTCGACGGAATCCATTTTCCGTCGAAAAAATTCACAAAATCAATTTGTTTTGCATTTATTTTATTCATCCGTTTTCTACGAAATCCATTTTCCATCAAAAATTTCTTTTGAATCCATTTTTCGTCAAAAATCTTCTACGGAATCCATTTTCCGTCGAAAAACTTCACAAAATCAATTTCTTTTGCATTTATTTTATTCATCCATTTTCTACGGAATCCATTTTCCGTCGAAAAACTTCACAAAATCAATTTCTTTTGCATTTATTTTATTCAACCGTTTTCGACGGAATACATTTTCAGTCAAAAATATTCGACGAAATCCATTTTCCGTCGAAAAGCTTCACAAAATCAATTTCTTTTGCATTTATTTTATTCATCCATTTTCGACGGAATTCATTTTCCATCAAAAATCTTCGACGGAATCCATTTTCCGTCGAAAAACTTCACAAAATCAATTTGTTTTGCATTTATTTTATTCATCCGTTTTCGACGAAATCCATTTTCCATCAAAAATCTTCGACGGAATCCATTTTTCGTCAAAAATCTTCTACGAAATCCATTTTCCGTCGAAAAACTTCACAAAATCAATTTCTTTTGGATTTATTTTATTCATCTGTTTTCGACGGAATTTGTTTTCCGTCGAAAAACTTCACAAAATCAATTTCTTTTGCATTAATTTAATTCATCCATTTTCGATGGAATACATTTTCCGTCAAAAATCTTCGACGAAATCCATTTTCCGTCGAAAAACTTCACAAAACCAATTTCTTTTGCATTTATTTTATTCATCCATTTTCGACGGAATCCGTTTTCAGTCGAAAATCGGCACAAAATCAATTTCTTTTGCATTTATTTTATTCATCCGTTTTCGATGGAATTCATTTTCCGTCAAAAGTCTTCGACGGAATCCATTTTCCGTCAAAAATCTTCTACGGAATCCATTTTCCGTCGAAAAACTTCACAAAATAAATTTCTTTTGCATTTATTTTATTCATCCGTTTTCGACGGAATTTGTTTTCCGTCGAAAAACTTCACAAAATCAATTTCTTTTGCATTTATTTTATTCATCCGTTTTCGACGGAATACATTTTTCATCAAAAATCTTCGACGGAATCCTTTTTCGTCGAAAAACTTCAAAAAATCAATTTCTTTTGCATTTATTTTATTCATCCATTTTCGACGGAATTCATTTTCCGTCAAAAATCTTCGACGGAATCTATTTTCCGTCGAAAAACTTCACAAAATCAATTTCTTTTGCATTTATTTTATTCATCCGTTTTCGACGGAATTCATTTTCTGTCAAAAATCTTCGACGGAATCCATTTTCCATCAAAAATCTTCTACGAAATCCATTTTCCGTCGAAAAACTTCAAAAAATCAATTTCTTTTGCATTTATTTTATTAATCCGTTTTCGACGCAATTCTTTTTCCGTCGAAAAACATCACAAAATCAATTTCTTTTGCATTTATTTTATTCATCCGTTTTCGACGGAATACATTTTTCGTCAAAAATCTTCGACGGAATCCATTTTCCGTCGAAAAACTTCACAAAACCAATTTCTTTTGCATTTATTTTATTCATCCATTTTCGACGTAATCCGTTTTCAGTCGAAAATCTTCACAAAATTAATTTCTTTTGCATTTATTTTATTCATCCGTTTTCGATGGAATTCATTTTCCGTCAAAAGTCTTCGACGGAATCCATTTTCCGTCAAAAATCTTCTACGGAATCCATTTTCCGTCGAAAAACTTCACAAAATAAATTTCTTTTGCATTTATTTCATTCATCCGTTTTCGACGGAATTTGTTTTCCGTCGAAAAACTTCACAAAATCAATTTCTTTTGCATTTATTTTATTCATCCATTTTCTACGGAATCCATTTTCCGTCGAAAAACTTCACAAAATCAATTTCTTTTGCATTTATTTTATTCAACCGTTTTCGACGGAATACATTTTCAGTCAAAAATATTCGACGAAATCCATTTTCCGTCGAAAAACTTCACAAAATCAATTTCTTTTGCATTTATTTTATTCATCCGTTTTCGACGGAATTCATTTTCCATCAAAAATCTTCGACGGAATCCATTTTCCGTCGAAAAACTTCACAAAATCAATTTGTTTTGCATTTATTTTATTCATCCGTTTTCGACGAAATCCATTTTCCATCAAAAATCTTCGACGGAATCCATTTTTCGTCAAAAATCTTCTACGGAATCCATTTTCCGTCAAATAACTTCACAAAATCAATTTCTTTTGCATTTATTTTATTCATCCATTTTCTACGGAATCCATTTTCCGTCGAAAAACTTCACAAAATCAATTTCTTTTGCATTTATTTTATTCAACCGTTTTCGACGGAATACATTTTCAGTCAAAAATATTCGACGAAATCCATTTTCCGTCGAAAAGCTTCACAAAATCAATTTCTTTTGCATTTATTTTATTCATCCATTTTCGACGGAATTCATTTTCCATCAAAAATCTTCGACGGAATCCATTTTCCGTCGAAAAACTTCACAAAATCAATTTGTTTTGCATTTATTTTATTCATCCGTTTTCGACGGAATTCATTTTCCGTCAAAAATCTTCGACGGAATCCATTTTCCGGAATCCATTTTCCGTCGAAAAACTTCACAAAATCAATTTCTTTTGCATTTATTTTATTCATCCGTTTTCGACGGAATCCATTTTCCGTCGAAAAACTTCACAAAATCAATTTCTTTTGCATTTATTTTATTCATCCGTTTTCGACGGAATAATTCATTTTCGACGAAATCCATTTTCCGTCGAAAAACTTCACAAAATCAATTTCTTTTGCATTTATTTTATTCATCCATTTTCGACGGAATTCATTTTCCGTCAAAAATCTTCGACGGAATCCATTTTCCGTCGAAAAACTTCACAAAATCAATTTGTTTTGCATTTATTTTATTCATCCGTTTTCGACGAAATCCATTTTCCATCAAAAATCTTCGACGGAATCCATTTTCCGTCAAAAATCTTCTACGGAATCCATTTTCCGTCGAAAAACTTCACAAAATCAATTTCTTTTGGATTTATTTTATTCATCTGTTTTCGACGGAATTTGTTTTCCGTCGAAAAACTTCACAAAATCAATTTCTTTTGCATTAATTTAATTCATCCATTTTCGATGGAATACATTTTCCGTCAAAAATCTTCGACGGAATCCATTTTCCGTCGAAAAACTTCACAAAACCAATTTCTTTTGCATTTATTTTATTCATCCATTTTCGACGGAATCCGTTTTCAGTCGAAAATCGGCACAAAATCAATTTCTTTTGCATTTATTTTATTCATCCGTTTTCGATGGAATTCATTTTCCGTCAAAAGTCTTCGACGGAATCCATTTTCCGTCAAAAATCTTCTACGGAATCCATTTTCCGTCGAAAAACTTCACAAAATAAATTTCTTTTGCATTTATTTTATTCATCCGTTTTCGACGGAATTTGTTTTCCGTCGAAAAACTTCACAAAATCAATTTCTTTTGCATTTATTTTATTCATCCGTTTTCGACGGAATACATTTTTCATCAAAAATCTTCGACGGAATCCTTTTTTCGTCGAAAAACTTCAAAAAATCAATTTCTTTTGCATTTATTTTATTCATCCATTTTCGACGGAATTCATTTTCCGTCAAAAATCTTCGACGGAATCTATTTTCCGTCGAAAAACTTCACAAAATCAATTTCTTTTGCATTTATTTTATTCATCCGTTTTCGACGGAATTCATTTTCTGTCAAAAATCTTCGACGGAATCCATTTTCCATCAAAAATCTTCTACGAAATCCATTTTCCGTCGAAAAACTTCAAAAAATCAATTTCTTTTGCATTTATTTTATTAATCCGTTTTCGACGCAATTCTTTTTCCGTCGAAAAACATCACAAAATCAATTTCTTTTGCATTTATTTTATTCATCCGTTTTCGACGGAATACATTTTTCGTCAAAAATCTTCGACGGAATCCATTTTCCGTCGAAAAACTTCACAAAACCAATTTCTTTTGCATTTATTTTATTCATCCATTTTCGACGTAATCCGTTTTCAGTCGAAAATCTTCACAAAATTAATTTCTTTTGCATTTATTTTATTCATCCGTTTTCGATGGAATTCATTTTCCGTCAAAAGTCTTCGACGGAATCCATTTTCCGTCAAAAATCTTCTACGGAATCCATTTTCCGTCGAAAAACTTCACAAAATAAATTTCTTTTGCATTTATTTCATTCATCCGTTTTCGACGGAATTTGTTTTCCGTCGAAAAACTTCACAAAATCAATTTCTTTTGCATTTATTTTATTCATCCATTTTTACGGAATCCATTTTCCGTCGAAAAACTTCACAAAATCAATTTCTTTTGCATTTATTTTATTCAACCGTTTTCGACGGAATACATTTTCAGTCAAAAATATTCGACGAAATCCATTTTCCGTCGAAAAGCTTCACAAAATCAATTTCTTTTGCATTTATTTTATTCATCCATTTTCGACGGAATTCATTTTCCATCAAAAATCTTCGACGGAATCCATTTTCCGTCGAAAAACTTCACAAAATCAATTTGTTTTGCATTTATTTTATTCATCCGTTTTCGACGAAATCCATTTTCCATCAAAAATCTTCGACGGAATCCATTTTTCGTCAAAAATCTTCTACGAAATCCATTTTCCGTCGAAAAACTTCACAAAATCAATTTCTTTTGGATTTATTTTATTCATCTGTTTTCGACGGAATTTGTTTTCCGTCGAAAAAATTCACAAAATCAATTTCTTTTGCATTAATTTAATTCATCCATTTTCGATGGAATACATTTTCCGTCAAAAATCTTCGACGGAATCCATTTTCCGTCGAAAAACTTCACAAAACCAATTTCTTTTGCATTTATTTTATTCATCCATTTTCGACGGAATCCGTTTTCAGTCGAAAATCTTCACAAAATCAATTTCTTTTGCATTTATTTTATTCATCCGTTTTCGATGGAATTCATTTTCCGTCAAAAGTCTTCGACGGAATCCATTTTCCGTCAAAAATCTTCTACGGAATCCATTTTCCGTCGAAAAACTTCACAAAATAAATTTCTTTTACATTTATTTTATTCATCCGTTTTCGACGGAATTTGTTTTCCGTCGAAAAACTTCACAAAATCAATTTCTTTTGCATTTATTTTATTCATCCGTTTTCGACGGAATACATTTTTCATCAAAAATCTTCGACGGAATCCTTTTTTCGTCGAAAAACTTCATAAAATCAATTTCTTTTGCATTTATTTTATTCATCCATTTTCGACGGAATTCATTTTCCGTCAAAAATCTTCGACGGAATCTATTTTCCGTCGAAAAACTTCACAAAATCAATTTCTTTTGCATTTATTTTATTCATCCGTTTTCGACGGAATTCATTTTCTGTCAAAAATCTTCGACGGAATCCATTTTCCATCAAAAATCTTCTACGAAATCCATTTTCCGTCGAAAAACTCCAAAAAATCAATTTCTTTTGCATTTATTTTATTAATCCGTTTTCGACGCAATTCTTTTTCCGTCGAAAAACATCACAAAATCAATTTCTTTTGCATTTATTTTATTCATCCGTTTTCGACGGAATACATTTTTCGTCAAAAATCTTCGACGGAATCCATTTTCCGTCGAAAAACTTCACAAAACCAATTTCTTTTGCATTTATTTTATTCATCCATTTTCGACGTAATCCGTTTTCAGTCGAAAATCTTCACAAAATTAATTTCTTTTGCATTTATTTTATTCATCCGTTTTCGATGGAATTCATTTTCCGTCAAAAGTCTTCGACGGAATCCATTTTCCGTCAAAAATCTTCTACGGAATCCATTTTCCGTCGAAAAACTTCACAAAATAAATTTCTTTTGCATTTATTTCATTCATCCGTTTTCGACGGAATTTGTTTTCCGTCGAAAAACTTCACAAAATCAATTTCTTTTGCATTTATTTTATTCATCCATTTTCTACGGAATCCATTTTCCGTCGAAAAACTTCACAAAATCAATTTCTTTTGCATTTATTTTATTCAACCGTTTTCGACGGAATACATTTTCAGTCAAAAATATTCGACGAAATCCATTTTCCGTCGAAAAGCTTCACAAAATCAATTTCTTTTGCATTTATTTTATTCATCCATTTTCGACGGAATTCATTTTCCATCAAAAATCTTCGACGGAATCCATTTTCCGTCGAAAAACTTCACAAAATCAATTTGTTTTGCATTTATTTTATTCATCCGTTTTCGACGAAATCCATTTTCCATCAAAAATCTTCGACGGAATCCATTTTTCGTCAAAAATCTTCTACGGAATCCATTTTCCGTCAAATAACTTCACAAAATCAATTTCTTTTGCATTTATTTTATTCATCCATTTTCTACGGAATCCATTTTCCGTCGAAAAACTTCACAAAATCAATTTCTTTTGCATTTATTTTATTCAACCGTTTTCGACGGAATACATTTTCAGTCAAAAATATTCGACGAAATCCATTTTCCGTCGAAAAGCTTCACAAAATCAATTTCTTTTGCATTTATTTTATTCATCCATTTTCGACGGAATTCATTTTCCATCAAAAATCTTCGACGGAATCCATTTTCCGTCGAAAAACTTCACAAAATCAATTTGTTTTGCATTTATTTTATTCATCCATTTTCGACGGAATTCATTTTCCGTTAAAAATCTTCGACAGAATCCATTTTCCGTCGAAAAACTTCACAAAATCAATTTCTTTTGCATTTATTTTATTCATCCGTTTTCGACGGAATTCATTTTCCGTTAAAAATCTTCACAAAATCAATTTCTTTTGCATTTATTTTATTAATCCGTTTTCGACGGAATAAATTTTTCGTCGAAAAACTTCATAAAATCAATTTCTTTTGCATTTATTTTATTCATCCATTTTCGACGGAATTCATTTTCCGTCCAAAATCTTCGACGGAATCCATTTTCCGTCGAAAAACTTCACAAAATCAATTTCTTTTGCATTTATTTTATTCATCCATTTTCGACGGAATTCATTTTCCATCAAAAATCTTCGACGGAATCCATTTTCCATCAAAAATCTTCTACGGAATCCATTTTCCGTCGAAAAACTTCACAAAATCAATTTCTTTTGGATTTATTTTATTCATCTGTTTTCGACGGAATTTGTTTTTCGTCGAAAAAATTCACAAAATCAATTTCTTTTGCATTAATTTAATTCATCCATTTTCGATGGAATACATTTTCCGTCAAAAATCTTCGACGGAATCCATTTTCCGTCGAAAAACTTCACAAAACCAATTTCTTTTGCATTTATTTTATTCATCCATTTTCGACGGAATCCGTTTTCAGTCGAAAATCGTCACAAAATCAATTTCTTTTGCATTTATTTTATTCATCCGTTTTCGATGGAATTCATTTTCCGTCAAAAGTCTTCGACGGAATCCATTTTCCGTCAAAAATCTTCTACGGAATCCATTTTCCGTCGAAAAACTTCACAAAATAAATTTCTTTTGCATTTATTTTATTCATCCGTTTTCGACGGAATTTGTTTTCCGTCGAAAAACTTCACAAAATCAATTTCTTTTGCATTTATTTTATTCATCCGTTTTCGACGGAATACATTTTTCATCAAAAATCTTCGACGGAATCCTTTTTCCGTCGAAAAACTTCACAAAATCAATTTCTTTTGCATTTATTTTATTCATCCATTTTCGACGGAATTCATTTTCCGTCAAAAATCTTCGACGGAATCTATTTTCCGTCGAAAAACTTCACAAAATCAATTTCTTTTGCATTTATTTTATTCATCCGTTTTCGACGGAATTCATTTTCCTGTCAAAAATCTTCGACGGAATCCATTTTCCATCAAAAATCTTCTACGAAATCCATTTTCCGTCGAAAAACTTCAAAAAATCAATTTCTTTTGCATTTATTTTATTAATCCGTTTTCGACGCAATTCTTTTTCCGTCGAAAAACATCACAAAATCAATTTCTTTTGCATTTATTTTATTCATCCGTTTTCGACGGAATACATTTTTCGTCAAAAATCTTCGACGGAATCCATTTTCCGTCGAAAAACTTCACAAAACCAATTTCTTTTGCATTTATTTTATTCATCCATTTTCGACGTAATCCGTTTTCAGTCGAAAATCTTCACAAAATTAATTTCTTTTGCATTTATTTTATTCATCCGTTTTCGATGGAATTCATTTTCCGTCAAAAGTCTTCGACGGAATCCATTTTCCGTCAAAAATCTTCTACGGAATCCATTTTCCGTCGAAAAACTTCACAAAATAAATTTCTTTTGCATTTATTTCATTCATCCGTTTTCGACGGAATACATTTTTCGTCAAAAATCTTCCGAATCCATTTTCGAAAAACTTCACAAAATCAATTTCTTTTGCATTTATTTTATTCATCCATTTTTCCATTTTCCGTCGAAAAACTTCACAAAATCAATTTCTTTTGCATTTATTTTATTCAAACGGAATACTTCACAAAAAATCAATTTCAAAATTTTCTTTTGCATTTATTTTATTCATCCATTTTCGACGGAATTCATTTTCCGTCAAAAATCTTCGACGGAATCCATTTTCCGTCGAAAAACTTCACAAAATCAATTTGTTTTGCATTTATTTTATTCATCCGTTTTCGACGAAATCCATTTTCCATCAAAAATCTTCGACGGAATCCATTTTCCGTCAAAAATCTTCTACGAAATCCATTTTCCGTCGAAAAACTTCACAAAATCAATTTCTTTTGGATTTATTTTATTCATCTGTTTTCGACGGAATTTGTTTTCCGTCGAAAAACTTCACAAAATCAATTTCTTTTGCATTAATTTAATTCATCCATTTTCGATGGAATACATTTTCCGTCAAAAATCTTCGACGGAATCCATTTTCCGTCGAAAAACTTCACAAAACCAATTTCTTTTGCATTTATTTTATTCATCCATTTTCGACGGAATCCGTTTTCAGTCGAAAATCTTCACAAAATCAATTTCTTTTGCATTTATTTTATTCATCCCTTTTCGATGGAATTCATTTTCCGTCAAAAGCTTCGACGGAATCCATTTTCCGTCAAAAATCTTCTACGGAATCCATTTTCCGTCGAAAAACTTCACAAAATAAATTTCTTTTGCATTTATTTTATTCATCCGTTTTCGACGGAATTTGTTTTCCGTCGAAAAACTTCACAAAATCAATTTCTTTTGCATTTATTTTATTCATCCGTTTTCGACGGAATACATTTTTCATCAAAAATCTTCGACGGAATCCTTTTTTCGTCGAAAAACTTCATAAAATCAATTTCTTTTGCATTTATTTTATTCATCCATTTTCGACGGAATCCATTTTCCGTCGAAAAACTTCACAAAATCAATTTCTTTTGCATTTATTTTATTCATCCGTTTTCGACGGAATTCATTTTCTGTCAAAAATCTTCGACGGAATCCATTTTCCATCAAAAATCTTCTACGAAATCCATTTTCCGTCGAAAAACTTCAAAAAATCAATTTCTTTTGCATTTATTTTATTCATCCGTTTTCGACGGAATTCTTTTTCCGTCGAAAAACATCACAAAATCAATTTCTTTTGCATTTATTTTATTCATCCGTTTTCGACGGAATACATTTTTCGTCAAAAATCTTCGACGGAATCCATTTTCCGTCGAAAAACTTCACAAAACCAATTTCTTTTGCATTTATTTTATTCATCCATTTTCGACGTAATCCGTTTTCAGTCGAAAATCTTCACAAAATCAATTTCTTTTGCATTTATTTTATTCATCCGTTTTCGATGGAATTCATTTTCCGTCAAAAGTCTTCGACGGAATCCATTTTCCGTCAAAAATCTTCTACGGAATCCATTTTCCGTCGAAAAACTTCACAAAATAAATTTCTTTTGCATTTATTTTATTCATCCGTTTTCGACGGAATTTGTTTTCCGTCGAAAAACTTCACAAAATCAATTTCTTTTGCATTTATTTTATTCATCCATTTTCGACGGAATCCATTTTCCGTCGAAAAACTTCACAAATCAATTTATTTTGCATTTATTTTATTCAACCGTTTTCGACGAAAAATACATTTTCTTTTCAAAAATTTTCGACGAATCCATTTTCCGTCGAAAAACTTCACAAAATCAATTTCTTTTGCATTTATTTTATTCATCCATTTTCGACGGAATTCATTTTCCATCAAAAATCTTCGACGGAATCCATTTTCCGTCGAAAAACTTCACAAAATCAATTTGTTTTGCATTTATTTTATTCATCCGTTTTCGACGAAATCCATTTTCCATCAAAAATTTCTTTGCATTTAATCCATTTTTCGTCAAAAATCTTCGACGGAATCCATTTTCCGTCAAAAACTTCACAAAATCCATTTCTTTTGCATTTATTTTATTCATCCATTTTCTACGGAATCCATTTTCCGTCGAAAAACTTCACAAAATCAATTTCTTTTGCATTTATTTTATTCAACCGTTTTCGACGGAATACATTTTCAGTCAAAAATATTCGACGAAATCCATTTTCCGTCGAAAAGCTTCACAAAATCAATTTCTTTTGCATTTATTTTATTCATCCATTTTCGACGGAATTCATTTTCCATCAAAAATCTTCGACGGAATCCATTTTCCGTCGAAAAACTTCACAAAATCAATTTGTTTTGCATTTATTTTATTCATCCGTTTTCGACGAAATCCATTTTCCATCAAAAATCTTCGACGGAATCCATTTTTCGTCAAAAATCTTCTACGAAATCCATTTTCCGTCGAAAAACTTCACAAAATCAATTTCTTTTGGATTTATTTTATTCATCTGTTTTCGACGGAATTTGTTTTCCGTCGAAAAACTTCACAAAATCAATTTCTTTTGCATTAATTTAATTCATCCATTTTCGATGGAATACATTTTCCGTCAAAAATCTTCGACAGAATCCATTTTCCGTCGAAAAACTTCACAAAACCAATTTCTTTTGCATTTATTTTATTCATCCATTTTCGACGGAATCCGTTTTCAGTCGAAAATCGGCACAAAATCAATTTCTTTTGCATTTATTTTATTCATCCGTTTTCGATGGAATTCATTTTCCGTCAAAAGTCTTCGACGGAATCCATTTTCCGTCAAAAATCTTCTACGGAATCCATTTTCCGTCGAAAAACTTCACAAAATAAATTTCTTTTGCATTTATTTTATTCATCCGTTTTCGACGGAATTTGTTTTCCGTCGAAAAACTTCACAAAATCAATTTCTTTTGCATTTATTTTATTCATCCGTTTTCGACGGAATACATTTTTCATCAAAAATCTTCGACGGAATCCTTTTTTCGTCGAAAAACTTCAAAAATCAATTTCTTTTGCTTTTATTTTATTCATCCATTTTCGACGGAATTCATTTTCCGTCAAAAATCTTCGACGGAATCTATTTTCCGTCGAAAAACTTCACAAAATCAATTTCTTTTGCATTTATTTTATTCATCCGTTTTCGACGGAATTCATTTTCTGTCAAAAATCTTCGACGGAATCCATTTTCCATCAAAAATCTTCTACGAAATCCATTTTCCGTCGAAAAACTTCAAAAAATCAATTTCTTTTGCATTTATTTTATTAATCCGTTTTCGACGCAATTCTTTTTCCGTCGAAAAACATCACAAAATCAATTTCTTTTGCATTTATTTTATTCATCCGTTTTCGACGGAATACATTTTCCGTCAAAAATCTTCGACGGAATCCATTTTCCGTCGAAAAACTTCACAAAATCAATTTCTTTTGCATTTATTTTATTCATCCGTTTTCGACGGAATCCGTTTTCAGTCGAAAATCTTCACAAAATCAATTTCTTTTGCATTTAATTCATCCGTTTTCGACGACGGAATCCATTTTCCGTCGAAAAACTTCACAAAATCAATTTCTTTTGCATTTATTTTATTCATCCGTTTTCGACGGAATACATTTTTCATCAAAAATCTTCGACGGAATCCTTTTTCCGTCGAAAAACTTCACAAAATCAATTTCTTTTGCATTTATTTTATTCATCCATTTTCGACGGAATTCATTTTCCGTCAAAAATCTTCGACGGAATCCATTTTCCGTCGAAAAACTTCACAAAATCAATTTGTTTTGCATTTATTTTATTCATCCATTTTCGACGAAATCCATTTTCCCATTTCGACGGAATACATTTTTCGTCAAAAATCTTCGACGGAATCCATTTTCCGTCGAAAAACTTCACAAAATCAATTTCTTTTGGATTTATTTTATTCATCTGTTTTCGACGGAATTTGTTTTCCGTCGAAAAACTTCACAAAATCAATTTCTTTAGCATTAATTTAATTCATCCATTTTCGATGGAATACATTTTCCGTCAAAAATCTTCGACGGAATCCATTTTCCGTCGAAAAACTTCACAAAACCAATTTCTTTTGCATTTATTTTATTCATCCATTTTCGACGGAATCCGTTTTCAGTCGAAAATCGGCACAAAATCAATTCTTTTGCATTTATTTTATTCATCCGTTTTCGATGGAATTCATTTTCCGTCAAAAGTCTTCGA